>CM044446.1:99941429-99982452 GCA_024363595.1 Xenopus borealis | reverse complement strand
AGAGACTATTATCCCACTGTTACTATAGGCACCATCTCTCCCTACTATACCTGCTATTATAGTACCTCCCTAGTGGTTATTACCTGTCACTGAGCTCTTTCTTACTGCAGGTCTGTGAGGCCCAAGACCCCTGTAAAAGAGTGTTTGAAAAAGGCAGAATTTCCAGATCACTATACAATTAAATTCTCTGTTAACTGAAATCATATAGAGTTTGCTAACTAGAGAGAGACCATGGAGTAAAACCACAAGCCCTGGCCTATATAACAACTAGTCATAGGCTCCGGCAGGGCAAGATTCTTTCTGTTTGCTGACACAGTGACTCTGAATGAAACAGCTTTATTAGGAACTAGGTCATAAACATATTTATCTTGTAATTCAACAATCAGGTATTAGGCATTTTTACCCAATGCTTACAGGGAGTCTTGTAAAGCTTCACCAATATTGTCTTTCAAGTGTTGCGTTTACATTGTTCAATGAGGTGAGCACATCCCAGCAACTTACATTTATTAGACGTGTTTGCTATTATTTTACTGGAAAGTGGACAGAGTTTTGGATGGATTATGATGTTTGGTTGTTAATTGGGCTGGGAGAGGAGAGCTTGACACACATTTTTCTGCTATTCAGTATTGAAATCCTGGGGGGTAAGGCTGGACCACTTGTCTATAACCCATAGGTTGGGATCTCCTAATATAGGTTTCTCTACATGTTAGTTCTGAAAAGAGATGTGCTTTAAAAAAGAAAGACCACTGTATTAAAAAAGCATAACAATAGTCTAGGGCAGGGGTGTCCTAATCTACTATAAATAAGAAAAAGTCATATATAATATTGCAAAATAATCAGCAAACATTTTCAGAGCTTTATTGCCCTTTCAGCTTGTATTTTGTGATCATTGATATGTTATAATGCAGCTTAAAAATTATTTTCTCCATAATGTAAGGCGGCTTATACCTCTATCATACCTCCCCTCAAAACCTCCTATCCTCTTACATCAACCATCTTTCTTCTTTCCTTCTGTTGTTACTGTTTTGTAAATGTTTAAATTTTAAATAAAGACTGAAATTAAAAAAAATTATTATTTTCTCCTCTTCATCTGTAGGGAACTGTGAAGTTGAGGAAACAACTACTTTTGGTTATCTGCCATCAGGTACGTGGTTTGTAGCTTGATACAGTTTTTATTTGCTTTGCCCACATGGAAGTCAGCTACCATCAATGAAGATTGTACCTAGTAACATTTGCTCCCTTCTTCAGGGAACAGCATCAAGTCCAGGGGCCAAAAAGTTAGAGTATATAAAATTGAAACATTTAGGGGCCAACTTACGAAATTCACGATCGAATAACGATCGTACAAATTTTTCGTGAAATCGTGAAGTGAATTTTGGCCTATTCGATCATCGAATATCGAATAGATCGGATATTCGATTATTCGATCATCGTAGGAATTTAAATTTTAAAGTTATTCGACTGATTGAACCTACTGAATAGCAATAGAAGACTATGGGAAGCTCCCCATAGGCTTCAGAGACTAAGGGGTCGATTTACTAAATTCACATGTATTCATGTGAATAAAATCGAATTCGATGGAATATTTGATCGTAGGATCTATTAGATTGGTCGAATATGCAAATTAGGCATATTCGATCATCGAATAGTGAATGATCAAATGATCAAATAGATTCGAATGATCGAGCTAATTATGGGTAATAATAGTAAATTTTCCCCTAAGTCCTGCCCGAATACCATTCGTACGATCGGAGCGTTCGACCGTTCGAATCGTACAAATTTTTCGGACGCTCAAATGAATTCATCGAGAAATCAGATATCGAGCAAAATGATAGCCTAAAACAATTCAATAAGCATTCGATGGTCGAATGCTTATCGAATTGCGAATTTTTTCTGGGAATAATAGTAAATTTGCCACTTTGTGCAGATTCATAAACCTCCTTACTTGTCTATTTCAGCAATAATTATATAATTTTATAATTATTATACTAATAATTGTATGAAAATGCTAGATTGCCTGTTTTATTTCCAATCATTGAATTCCCTTCTTCGTTTTGATTTAGATTATTATCACGACTTTGAAATCATATACCATGGATATGTAAGTATCTTCTGACTGGGTGTAATGTGTCTTGAGAAGTAATGTAACCATGTGTTCATTCCGAAGCAGCTTTGAGCAGGGAAACTCGGTTCCTCCTGAGAAGACAATGGGGTTCAATGATGCTCATGTGCCATATGTCTACACGCATCTAAAACACATAATAAAAGTCAATGGGATACTGTAGAAAGAGCTGCATTATTAATTCTACATCATGTAATTGGTGGGAAGTTTATTTTTAAAGTAACAGTCCAGGGGAATCCAACAATCCACCCCAGTCCAAGGGTGTTTGTCCCATTAAAGAATAAAGGGTATATGGTGAGTTTTTCTCAAAATGTAAAAGGGTATTAAAAATGCTAAGTAATTTATTAGGACAAAAAAATGGCCTAATTCATTTCATGCCTGTTGGGGCACTTACTCATAGGTTAATGTACACATCTTTTATAAGTGTTGTGGCCAATCAAAGGACACTTACAGCAAACAATCAGAAATAACCAACCAATGGTGATTTCTGATTGGTTGTTGTAAGTGTCCTTTGATTGGCCACAACCCCTAAAAAAGATATGTACAGGGGTGTGTCCATTAGTCTACATCGTGTATCCTCAAACCTACTATCACTTATTGGTTAGATGTTTGAAAGTAAACATCTAATTGATGTTGATAAGGTTCACTTAGCCTGGAACAAACTGTGCACCTGTTATTAGATTACACCTTACAAACCAACTTATATCAGTGGGGCACACTTACGGCACTATAGCTGCCTAATCTACATACTAAAACCCACATTATTTAAAGGGATACTGTCATGGGAAAAAAAATTCCAAATGCATTAGTTACTTTTGCTGCTCCAGCAGAATTCTATACTGAAATGCGTTTTTAAAAATAGCAAACAGATTTTTTTTATTCCATTTTGAAATCTGACATGGGACTAGACATATTGTCAGTGTCCCAGCTGCCCCCAGTTATGTGACGTGTGCTCTAATAATCTTCAGTCACTCTTTACTGCAAGTTGGAGTGATATCACCTCTTTCTCCCCCCCCCCCCAGCAGCCTAACAATAGAACAATGGGAAGGTAACCAGATAACAGCTCCCTAACACAAGATAACAGCTGCCTGGTAGATCTAAGAACAGCACTCAATAGTAAAATCCAGGTCCCACTGCGACACATTCACTTACATTGTGTATGAGAAACAACAGCCTGCAGTTCTGGCCCTTTCTGAAAGCACATGACCAGGCAAAATGACCTCAGATGGTGCCTACACACCAATATTAAAACTATAAATACACTTGTTGGTTCAGGAATCAAATTTTATTCGGGTCAAGTGAATTATTTGCAGTGTAATTTAGAAATATAAAATGACATCATAAAACTCATGACAGAATCTCTTTAAGCCCTATATTACCCCATTTGTCTTGTTTCTTGCATTTTCATTATTTTCTTTTTCCCTTACTACCACTGGTAGGTTAGTTACTGCTTGGAAGATTATAAGACTCATTTATGAGCACAGCATAATGGCAACCAAGCTCCAAGCAGCATCATCAACAGGAGCACTTTTGCACTGGGCAGGTGAATTACTGCTCAACAATTCTATGTAGAAGTGCAAGGAGGCAAGTTTAGGCAAAAGTCCCTTTAAAGGGGTTGTTCACCTTTGAGTTAACTTTTAGTATAATGTAGAGAGAGATATTCTGAGACAAATTGCAATTGGTTTTCATTTTTTATTGTTTGTGGTTTTATAGTTATTTAGCTTTTTATTCAGCAGCTCTCTAGTTTGCAGTGTCAGCAATTTGGTTTCTATGGTACAAAGTACCCTAGCAACCCTGCATTGATTTGAATAAGAGACTGGAATATGAATAGGGGAGGGACTGAATAGAATGATAAGTAATATAAAGTGTCAATAATGATACATTTGTAGCCTTACAGAGCATTTGTTTTTAGATGGTGTCAGTGACTCCCATTTGAAAGCTGCAAAGAAACAGAAGAAAATTGCAAATCATTAAAAAACTATGAAAAATAAATGAAGACCAATTGAAAACCTTCTTAGAATTGGCCCTTCTACAATATACTAAAAGATAACTTGAAGGTGAACCACCCCTTTAATAAACTCATTTGTTTTCCTTTTAACTTTAACATGACACTCACAATTTTGGTTGCGAATGAGGAAATGATGCTGAACAACTGAAAGGACTGCTATTCAGTCCAATCTGTCTGTTGCATGAAACGGTTTCAGCCTACCTATGTCTTCCATAAATTTGTCCCGTTGCAGAATTCTGGTACATCCATAATGCCCGGCTTTCTGCCCGTTGCAACTCTGATTCTCTATTTCACTTGGAAGTTATGGCATCAAGCTTTTCCAGTTGGACGCTAGAAGGTAAAAGCCATACAAATATTACTTGAAAATACCATATATACAGTGTGTGAATGCAAGAACGTATTGAAGCAACTGTAAAAACTGAATACACTCCCAAAGCATTTTCATTATACAGTGAAATTTCAAAAATGATTACAGCATTGTGAAGTTCATCTTGCAGTTCATCGTCATTTTATCCACTAGATGGCTCCCACGTCTTCAAAATATATTCAAAATACATACATCCATTATCCATGTACTTTAAAGGGCAAGGAAAGTGTAAAATAGAATAAGGGTAGAAATGCTGTATTTTGTATACTAAACATAAACATGAACTTACTGCACCACAAGCCTAATCAAACAAATGATTTATGCTTTCAAAGTTGGCCACAGGGGGCTGTCATCTTGTAACTTTGTTATACATCTTTGTCTGACACTGGCACTGCACATGCTCAGTATGGTCTGTGCTGCTTAGGGATCGTCCTAAATGATCAAAAAACAAAGCTGTTTGACTTCTGCATGGCTGGTAAGTAAGGCAGGGGCTCCCCCTGCTGTTCATAAGTATGATTGTTTCCCTGCCAGAGGTTAGGGACCATCTGACAATTCCCATCCTCAGCACTAAATGAAGGGAGAATTTCACTGCATACAGTCAGGTTTCTTATAAAAACGGTACACATTTTTAAATTAAAGTATATTGGAGATAGATTTCTTTTTCATTGGCCATTGACACCCTGCTAATATCTTATGAAACAAATTTTCGTACGATATTTGGTGCGGGTATGGTGGGAGACAAGCCAACTGAAATCGGCAGCAGACTTGGATACAAGTTGTCTCTTCGACTGGGCTGGCTGGAATGTTTTGATTGGCTGCCTTTGCAGGGCACCCAAACATCAGCCATTCTTAGTGCTGAATTGTCATCTGCAGGTTAAATTCTATTGTTTCTACCTGTCTGTGTTGAAATTAACAATCTTTCCAGGAAAGATTGTAATTGTTAAGTCTATGCCAACCTTTAGAGTTTGTAAAAGGGGAAGTAAAATGGGACATTTACAAACAAGAGGTGGCTATTTTGAATTCCCTTTTTGGAACTCTCAGGATCAAGTGTTGCTCCTATACGAAATAAAAGGGGATCCTGATGAAACGTCAGCCATGTTGGATTCATTTAATTGTGTACATGTTATCTGCCAAAATGCAATAGTATCACAAGTCCAAACATTTTTTTTTTATTTTTTATAAATCTTGGAAATATTATTTGCGTCAGATTGTTGCAATGAAGCTTACATGGTCACTGCTTGCTATATAGGAGCCATCTAGTGGATAAAAGGATGAGTTGCAATATGGGCTGCACAATGCAAAACGCGTGGGGGTAAATTTATCAAAGAGTGAAGTGAAAAGTGAAGCTCCGCCACTAGAGGGAAATTCTGCAGCTCTCCGTTCATTTCTATGGGATTTTGAAAGGTGTATTTATCAAAGGGTGAAATTTCACTTCACCCTTTGATAAATACGCCTTTCAAAATCCCATAGAAATTAATTAAGAGCTGCGGAATTTCCCTCTAGTGGCGGAACTTCACTCTTTGATTAATCTCCCCCATGGAGTGAAAAGAAAAAATCTTAGATGAATTTTGTAATTTCAAATATATATTTACCCTGGATAGCATTCTATTTTAACCCTTAAATATATATTGAACAAGACCATGGAAGCAAGCCCCACCCCATTTTTGAGCCCTGTACCTTCCGGATAGCTGCCCTGGTTGTTGGGACTCTCAAGCACCACAGGGATAAAGAATTAAATATTTCATCAGGAAAGGAAAACAATGACTATAGCTATGTATAGGGCTTTAGTTTGCATAGGCTTTGTGTAGAAGATTAAAATACTGTTCCATTTGCTGTTGCTTTTTTTTCATAGGGGGTTTATGAAAAATGGATAATTTCCATCTAATCAAGAAGGCACCATTCTCTTTCTACATGGATCCAGTTTGACTCAGGGAAATCTAAGCAAGTCGAATCAAAATCAACTGCAACATTTTCCGAACATTCTTGTACCTTTTTGAAACCATCACTTGTCCTCTTTCATTAGATTTTGACTACCAAGACAGACGTGGGTTTATCCCAACTCCTATTGGCTGCCTGGTGTTCTATAACCTTCCCGTCTGTTGCAATTTCTTACCTTGGCCACATGCTAAAGCTGTGACTGATATAAACAATACGGTTTCTGCCACTGCATTTAGAGAGGGAAATCAAGTGGCGGTTAGTTCTATAACCATGAATACTAACAGAGATGTCAACTGCCATCTGGTGCCACCAGGAAGACCATCATTCCACCCTGGTTATTTGCAGAACTTTCTATATTAGCACCTTTCCTTTTTTATCATCAACCAAAATTCTCAGTTATATTTTTGTTACTGAATTGGGATCCTGTGGTTGATCCACTCTTAGTTTAGAGTTTATCATTATTGTTGTTTCATCCAGGTACTCAGATTTAGTTTTTCATATCACTGGTATTTTCTAGCTATGACGTAAGCTTCAGCATCGCTGGTATATGTACTTGTACTAGTGTCTTTCAGCCCCAAAAGTTCTAGGGGCAGATTTATCAATGGTCGAATTTCAAATTGAAAAAAATTCGAAATTCGACCATGTGAATAGTATGGGAAGTAAAATCCTTTGAATTCGAATATCGAATTCGAAGTATTTTACCGCAATTCCATTGGACGAACGATCGAATAGGAAATATTTGATTTTATCGATCGAATTTTTTTATTCAATCAAAAACAATGAAACCCAATTCAGTAGCTCTGATCTGGCGAACAGGGTGGTCAAATAAAAATTTAAAGGGGAAGTACTTTGACAAATACTTTGTCGAATATTCGAATGAATTTATATTCGAATCGTTCGATCGAATTTTCAAAATTCACTGGTCGAAGTGGTCTTCAAAAACATTTGAAAATTTGACAATTCGATCAAACTTTGAATCCTTCATGTGAATTTAGTAATCTGCCCCTTAGTGTTCTTCCCACACAGTGTCACTGGCACTGATGTTCCAATTCCAAGCGCACACTCCATCAGAATATTTTTTCTGATAATATATATGATATTTTCTGAGTGCAATTCAAACCCACAATAAAATGTGCCTAATAAGAGAAAACATAATTCTAAGCAACTTTCCAATATATGCATTTATTTAAAATGGTTTAAAGTTATTTGTAACAACAGTTGCTATACAAAGCAGCATTTGCCTAAATGTGAAATAGCAGGTAAAGTTGCTGTACCGTGTTAGCCAGTAAAAATGTTATTGGGCAACCCTTTTGAAATAAAAAATAACAAAATGGTATAAAGGTGATACCTTTATTGGCTAACTAATATAATCATAGCAAGCTTTCAGAAGCTACAGGGTACACTTCAAAAGGACAAGAGGCTCAAAAGCATTTTCCCAGATCCACCACTCCTAGCATTCAGACAGCCTCCCAACCTAAAGTCACTAATAACAAGAAGTGCCTTATTGCACCCCACCAAAAATGGAACATATCCCTGCGGCAAAAAACAATGTAAAACCTGCCCACATATCCTGACTTCTGACAAAATAAAAATTCCGCACACATTAGAGGAATACAGCATCCACGGTCACTACAACTGTTCTTCCAATGTGGTGTACTTAATACAATGTACTAAATGCAAAACAGGGGGACTGTATATAGGAGAGACTGGACAAAGCCTGAGAAAGAGAAATACACACCACCGATTCACTGTAACCAATAAAAAACTGGACACACCAATAGGAAAACATTTCAATGGCCCTAATCACTCCATAAAGGATTTAGGAATTTTGGTTCTTAAGGGCAATTTTAAAACAGATAATGATCGAAAAGTATGGGAATACAAATTAATGGAAACCTTCAATTCTCTGGAGAAGGGACTAAACCTGGGACTTGGATTTATGTCTAATTAGGTGGACTAACAAAGGACTGCACCAGGCCAGAAATACCAACATGTCTGGATATGGACTAAGAGATCATTTGGAATTCCTTTGATTCTACACTCCAATAATTCAGCCCTGATTTACAATCTAGTTGACCCACATTATCTTGTACCTTATCTGTCTATCTCTTGCAGATCCCCTCGTAAATGACTTTGACACCTCACACACAGTTTGATATTCCTTTTTGTTGGTCATTTGATCTATGAGCTAAATGTTGTATATATACCAGAGAGCACCACAGCTTCATTGTAATCAGCTTGAAAAAGGAACTAAAATGTTCTGAAAGCTTGCTATGATTATATTAGTTAGCCAATAAAGGTATCACCTTTATACCATTTTGTTATTTTTTATTTCAAAAGGGTTGCCTAAATGTGAAAGTAATATCTGCGTCTGGTTCTTTAGTCGCAACTGATCAAAGCCGCTGTGAGAACCCTGGAGCTACCACCAACTTCAAGGTTTATTGCAGGCTGAAAACTGAAAACTTGTCTGAGGTGCAAACAGAAAATGAAACAGGGCTGTACGCTTACAGACTGATATATATATAGTTCCTACTAGAGTCCTGCAGCGGGTCGGGTACCCGCGGGTTACCCGCAAAATCCAGCGGTACCCTGCGGGTTGCATGTAGAAGTTCTGGGTGCGGATATAGAAGCGGGCCGGTGGTTCTGCAGGTTTGCGGGTTGAGGGTCGGGCCGCGGATCCTCGCCATAGCGATTTTTACTCATTTTTCTTAGCATGACTACTACTGATGATGTCACTTCCAGTTTACAATGACAGCACTTCCTGTTTTACTCCTTTTTTTTCTGATCATGGCTACTTCCGATGATGTCACTTCCGGTTTACAATGACAGCACTTCCTGTTTTACTCCTTTTTTTTTCTGATCATGGCTACTTCCGATGATGTCACTTCCGGTTTACAATGACAGCATTTCCTGATTCTTGATGGTCAACGGGACGTGGGTCTGGGTTGCAGATCGCGGGTACGGGTCGGGTGTCCAAGCGGGTAAGAATGCGGGTCGCGGGTACGGGTTGCTGATCGTGGGTACGGGTCCCAAAAAATGGACCTGCGCAGGACTCTAGTTCCAACTTCCTTGCCATCAAATATACAAAGCAATTCAACGAAGCAAAAGAGCAAGAGCACACACAGGGCTGAATTTACCAGTAGTGGAGCACAAGTCTTTAGGAGGAGGGACCAGTTAGGATAGACTTGGTCACTTGGAGATCCATAAACCAGAGCAGCGCAGTGGGAATCTGAGAAAGAAGGGCAAAGCTGCTTTAAACCTGATTTTCTTTAGAAAAGGGCCGACCAACATGCGGCACTCCTATAAAAGTATGGTTGCCCAAGCAGCAGGGCAAGATGTCCACAACAACTTGATTTTCATCTTATCCTCCTATAAACAGACAATGATGTGGCACTGCTTATAAAAACAACTCCCCTTTGCCTTGAGGGTAAATTGAACAGTCACAGCCCCATTAAACTATACATTTTATAGATTAGGTATAGAGGCAGTTAGAGAGCTCACTGCTGACAGCACTAATTTTGCTAGGATGGTAAAATACAGGCCGGGTGGCAACCGTATGCCCAACATGCACTGGGCACAGGCTTGGCACATTAGGGCAAGGAAAAGAACTTTGGCTGGTTTCCAAGTTATAAACCAGCCAAATGCCCATAAAGTAGCCCAAACCTGTACCTTGTTCTAGTTTGTACCCGCCTGGGCTTTAAATTAGTAGTCCAATTTGGCTGGAAAACTGACAACCCTGAGCCCTCACCAAAGAACTCTATAATGCAACGACCACTGCAATAACTACAAAGTAAAGCAGGCACTACCATCTCAAGGAGGCCATTGTTGTCCATGAGGTACAGGGGTAGTCAGGCCCTGACAGAAACAAAGCTTCAACCTTTTTGGAAAAAAAAATGTATTCCAAAAGTTTCTAGGCCCTAAAATAATTATGGAACCCAGCGACTTTTTTTTATAATTAATAAATCATGACGTAAATCACTGGCACAACGACGACCGAGTACATGCCCTCCAACCCCCGGCACTTGGTACAGCCGGCTCAGGTACAAAGTACACGCCCCTATTATGACAAGTCGCCCAGGCTACGGCCAATTCAGTCGGTGACCATCGCCAAACGAACGGATAGAACACTAACCAAATCATTTTCTTTCTCATTAGCCATTTCGGCGGCATTGGATAACTACAAAATCTTTGACTGACTGTTCTTCGTATCTTTCTACGTATTCCAGCCTACCCTAACATCATATTGATTCATTACGATTACGAGCCGCACGCGAAATAACCCGACATTAGCAGACATCCCACCTCACACGACGCTTTCCTAACCTAAAATAAGGCGCGAAAGAACTGAATGCACAAAGACACGACGCCTGGGTCAAACGACATAAAAAAAAATGCATCACATCCCCTGAGACAGACAATAGCAGGAGCCAATCCAAATTTACTGCGCTCATACTTCCAGCCAATGGTTCTACATTCTAGTTGGAGGAAGCTGACTGACACTTTTATTCGCCAATAATCGCCAAGATCCCTGCGCGGGCTGCCAATTGATGCGTGGGAGGGGGCGTCGACATAGCGAAGGGGATGCCTGTGCTGTGTAATGGAGTCTCAGTTGAAGAGCGGCCATTGAAAGAGTAGGAAGCCCTGTGGAGAGGGGAGTAAAACAGCCCGTGTCGGACTCGGACACCTGTGACGCGTGTCTAGTTTCGCACTTAGCCTGTGTTTTTATTTTTCTCTTGATTTTGCCGTTGGGTTGCCGCCGCTCTGGTGAAAGTTTCTTTGTGCGTGAGGCGTCAGGAGATTGGCCCGGGAAAATGGACATGAAGAAGCGCATCACTTTGGAGTTGAGGAACAGGAGCCCGACTGAGGTGGGATTCTAAAGGGATTGTGGGTTGTACCACTGTGCATGGGGGGGTATAGTTTATATGGATATAAATATATATGTTTTCTACTGAGGAATCTCCCTTCAGTCTTTCGCCCGCTGGCTCTTCTTTTATTTTCTGCCTCACTCGCAAAGTTTGGATGGGAAGGTGGTGAAGGGAGGGGAGAGAGGGACTGGCCCCACCTCATGGCAGTAGAAGGCCCTGTGCCCCTGAGGAGTAAGCGGGGGGGCGTCACTGACTGGTTATTATTTAGATTATATCTATGGCTTGTGTTATTTCAGGAACTACAGCTCCCAGCATCCACCGTTGTTTTGGATCCCAAGGAAGCTGCTGTTTAATCCCTACAGCCACTTGTTGCTGTGCTTATGGTGATTTGCAGGGCATGCTGGGTGTTGTAGTCCTTGCATACAACTGGAAGCTTGTTGGGCAGCTTCTCCTTCCCCCTTGGCTCTCCAGTTGTTCCTTTCTTATGACTCCCATCCTGTTTTTAACCTTTTGCTTTTGACTGCTGGGAGCTGTAGTTGAGCATCGTCTGGGGATCCCAGGTTTATAAGCAGGCAGCCCTCTGCGCTATGTGTTCTCTAAAGAGACTTTGAACAAGGGGGATTATCTGCTGCTTTTTATCACTAGTGTGTGAGAGTGCTAGTTCTGCTGCTTGCCCTGTATTATACAGTAGTAGTGAGCTGCTTGCCCTGTACTATACAGTGGTAGTGAGCTGCTTGCCCTGTACAATACAGTGGTAGTGAGCTGCTTGCCCTGTACAATACAGTGGTAGTGAGCTGCTTGCCCTGTATTATACAGTGGTAGTGAGCTGCTTGCCCTGTATTATACAGTGGTAGTGAGCTGCTTGCCCTGTATTATACAGTAGTAGTGAGCTGCTTGCCCTGTATTATACAGTGGTAGTGAGCTGCTTGCCCTGTATTATACAGTAGTAGTGAGCTGCTTGCCCTGTATTATACAGTGGTAGTGAGCTGCTTGGGGTGTGTGTTCCTCAGAGCCATGTGCTCCTGCCATGTGTCTGATCCAGCTTCCATACTCAGATTTTAATGAAGGACAATGGGATCCTAAGCAATGGCTGTATAGTTATAGGACAACATAAAGCAGCGTCTGACTTTCTCTGCTCTCCTGAAACACTGGCACAAACCTTGGAGGAGAAGGGACTCCTCTACATTCTTTCATCAGATCCGATCAGCATAAACACTGCGTTCTGCTGCCAGTGTCTTTACATAAGAAATTAACTTTATTTTTCATTAATAAGCAATGGAAACGTTTTTTTTTTAAAGGGGTTGTTCACCTTTGAGTGAACTTTTAGTATAATGTAGAGAGTGATATTCTGAGACAATTTGCAATTGGTTTTAATTTTTTATTATTTGTGGTTTTATAGATATTTAGCTTTTTATCCAGCAGCTCTCTAGTTTGCAGCGTCAGCAATTTGGTTTCTAGGGTACAAATTACCCTAGCAACCCTGCATTGATTTGAATAAGAGACTGGAATATGAATAGGAGAGGGACTGAATAGAATGATAAGTAATAAAAAGTAACAATAACAATACATTTGTAGCCTTACAGAGCATTTGTTTTTAGATGGGGTCAGTGACCCCCATTTGAAAGCTGCAAAGAAACAGAAAGAAAGAAATTTGCAAATCATTAAAAAACTATGAAAAATAAATAATGAAGACCAATTGAAAAGTTTCTTAGAATTGGCCCTTCTACAATATACTAAAAGTTAACTTGAAGGTGAACCACCCCTTTAATATATATATATATAATTATCGCACAGTGTCTGCACGGTTATCGGATTTAAAACGATTGTAGGGTGCAATGGTCAAATGTTTTTGTTTATATCGGTGGAAGCACCAGCACTCCATATCTTGTGAATAATCAATGTGTTTATTGATGCTTATCCGACGTTTCCACCCTCATTAGGGTCTTTTTCAAGAGGATCGACATATCGGATAAGCATTAATAAAAACATTGATTGTAAACGAGATATGGCGTGCTGGTCCTTCCATTGATATATATATATATATATATTTATTAGGGATGCAACGAATCCGACCCCTAACTTGCATATGCAGATTAGGGGTGGGGAGGGAAATTGCATGACTTTTTGTCACAATACAAGGAAGAAAAAAGTGTTTTCACCTCCCCGCCCTTAATTTGCATATGCAAATTAGGGTTCAGTATTCAGCCAAATCTTTCTCGAAGGATTCAGGTGTTCGGCCGAATCCAAAATAGTGGATTCGGTGCATCCCTTATATATATATCACACACAAGCCATGATTTAGACTCCTGTTCGGAACCAACATCGAAGGACAGAACTACAGACTATTCGGGTCCGTTTGTATCCAACAGTCGCCTGATCAACCCTGCGGCTTCCTATTACATTCCTTGTTCCTGTCGCATCTGTCTCGTCTGATCTGCCAGAAACAGACCTGAATCGTCCGTGTAGTTCTGCCCTAAGACCCGAACCCGCAACTCTCATATTTACCCACTTAGGTCTGCTACCCACACCGGCAATCCGCCAGCCACCATTAAAAAGGAAGTGATGTTGCTGCCAACTGGAAGTGACATCAAAAGTGGGCGGGGACAGAATCAAAGTTTTGTAAAATATATGTAACAAGATATGAAGCGCTACGCAATATGACTCTGTGACTTATAATAATCTTATTTTTTACAATAGGGGTACTTTATTTACTATATATTGCACTCTACCCAACGTCTCTCTATTTTTAAAGATAAAGGGGATGTTAAAGGGGTGGTTCACCTTCAAATTAACTTTTAGTATATTGTAGAAGGGCCAGTTCTAAAACTTTTCAGTTGGTCTTCATTATTTTTCATAGTTTTTTTAATGATTTGCAATTTTCTTCTGTTTCTTTGCAGCTTTCAAATGGGGGTCGCTGACACCATCTAAAAACAAATGCTCTGTAAGGCTACAAATGTATTGTTATTGTTACTTTTTATTACTTATCATTCTATTCAGTCCCTCTCCTATTCATATTCCAGTCTCTTATTCAAATCAATGCAGGGTTGCTAGGGTAATTTGTACCCTAGAAACCAAATTGCTGACACTGCAAAATAGAGAGCTGCTGAATAAAAAGTTAAATAATTATAAAACCACAAACAATAAAAAATGAAAACCAATAGCAATTTGTCTCAGAATATCACTCTCTACATTATACTAAAAGCTAACTCAAAGGTGAACAACCCCTTTAACCCTAAATTCTTAGAGTAATATTCTAAGCATTTTATTTGTGGATTTTGTTAGTCGATCCTCAATTTTACATCCCCTGATTTTAAGTTTTCCCTCGTTTTACATTGTTGTTTTGTGGTCCCTAATATATACAATGCATAATACATTTCCCCTATTTTACATTTTCCCGTATTGTATACCATTTTTTCTCATCCCCTGAAAAAGTAAAATGCGAGTTCTACTGTTTCACTTTTTATTCAGCAGCTCTCCAGTTTTCACTTTCAGCCATCTACTTGCTAGTGTCCAAATTACCCTAGCAACCATGCATTGATTCCAACAAGAGGCTGGAAAAGGAATACGAGAAAAAATGAGTAATAAAAAGTACAAGTAATACTTTTGTAACCTTAAAGGACCAGTAACATCAAAAAATGAAATTGTTTTAAAGTAATAAAAATATAATGCAGTGTTGCACTGCACTGGTAAAATTGCTGTATTTGCTTCAGAAACTTGTATAAATAAGCTGCTGTGTAGCCATGGGGGCAGCCATTCAAAGGAGAAAAGGCTCAAGCTACACAGCAGATAGCAGATAAGCTCAGTAGAACATAGTTATCTGTTATCCATTACTTATCCTGTGCCATATAGCCGGTTTTCAATTTCCGCCATTGCTACTTAGCAGCTTGTTTATATGAACTATAGTAGTGTTTCTGAATCAAACACATCAGGTTTAACAGTGCAGGGCAACACTACATGATATTTTCTTTACTTTAAAACACTTTCATTTTTTTTCGGTGTTACTGTTCCTTTAAAGAGCATTTGTTTTTTAGATGAGGTCAGCCACTCCCAGTTGAAAACAGGAAAGAGTCCGAAGAAGGCAATTCATTAAAAAACTATTTTAAAAAACAATTAATGTAGACTACTTGAAAAGTTGCTTAGAATTGACTATTCTATATTCTTTTATAATTAGTCTTGAAACCCAACCGTGGGCTAGACATATTGTTCCTTTCCCAGCTACCCCCAGTCATGTGACTTGTGCTCTGACAAACTTCAGTCACTCTTTACTGCAAGTTGGAGTGATATCGCCCCTCTCTTTCACCCAGCAGCCTAAGGGCTGGGGCACATGGGCAGATTCAGGGAGATTTAGTCGCCTGGCGACTAAATCGCCTCTTCTTTGGAGCAACATACTCCCGTAACTGCCTTCCGCCTGCTAAAATGAAAAATCTCCTGCGGCATTGCACTTGCTGTGCTTCGATTTCCGTAGTTTCCTCGTGAAGTGCCGCCAGTGCCATTGCGCTGGCGTTTTCCCATTATAGCAGGCGAAAGGCAGTTCGGGGAGATTGTCACCCCGAAGAAGAGGCAATTAGTCGCCAGGCAACTAAATCTGCCCGTGTGCCCCTGCCCTAACAAAAGAATAATGGGAAGGTAACCAGATAACGGCTCCCTAACTCAAAATACTGTCTCCCTGGTAGATCTAACACTCAGTAGTAAAATCCAGGTCCCACTGAGACACATTCAGTTAGACTGAGTAGGAGAAACAACAGCCTGCCAGAAAGCCGTTCCATTTTTTTTTTTTTTTTTTAATGACCCCTGCCAGCGCTAGGCAACCTGCACCAGGAGCTCCTTCTTGGTGCAGGTAGTCTAGTACTGGGGGGTGGAAAAAAAAGTTATCCCAAAGCGGAATGTGGGCTCTAGTTGCCTGCACCTTTAGTTGGTGATAACATTTTTACCCAACAGGTGCCCTTTAATTAAGCCTATTTAGCATGCTTCCATAATGCTGTGCATTCATTTCCCTTGCCTGATTGTCAGCGGAGAAGAACAGATAGATAGATAGATAAATATAAATGTTGGTGTAGAGAGAAACGGACTACTGCTAAACACGCTCAGACATGCACTTTCTAGCAGTTTGGCACCCTAAAACATGAGTGATATTGGTGTTAAAGGAACAGTAACACCAACAAATGAAAGTGTATTACATGAATTAAAATCTAATGAACTGTTAGCCTGTGTATCCACGGGGCAGCCATACAAGTTAAGCTCTGTAATGTTAAATGGGATTCTACAGAACTTACGTTATCTACTGTGTATCCTGTGCTTGAATGGCTGCCCCCATGGCTACACAGCAGCTTGTTTATATAAACTATAGTAGTACTTATCTGTTATCTACTGTGTATCCTGTGCTTGAATGGCTGCCCCCATGGCTACACAGCAGCTTGTTTATATAAACTATAGTAGTACTTATCTATCTACTGTGTTTCCTGTGCTTGAATGGCTGCCCCCATGGCTACACAGCCGCTTGTTTATATAAACTATAGTAGTACTTATCTGTTATCTACTGTGTATCCTGTGCTTGAATGGCTGCCCCCATGGCTACACAGCCGCTTGTTTATATAAACTATAGTAGTGTAGCTAAAGCAAACACACCAGTTTTATCGGTGCAGGGCAACACTACATTATTTATTCATTACTTAAAAACACTTTTTTTTTTTTTTTTTTTTTAATATGTTGCCCACATATTACTGACATTACAATAGTGGACTGTTCAGTCCTAAATGGACGTCACATGTAGAGCCTTGGCAACTGCCTAACATTTGCATTACCTTTGCCATTACCTGGCTGTTTGCTCCTTCGGGCTCTGGTAGAAGACAGTTATGGCTGAAATATGACTATAAAGGTTGCTACTGGTTAAAGTCACATTTAAGAAATGCAGAGTGACCATTTCCTGTTCAAATCATAATGAAAGCACCGTGGTCTTTACTAGCATCTGGGGGGGCTTCCTGTGCAACGCTATGCAGGCTGTTCACTGTAGGATTATCACATTTTCTGATTGCTGAATGTTGGCAGACAGGAGATCTGATTGTATTTAACTCTTATTTGCCCATATCTAGGCTGGTGCCTGAGCCATATGTTGTTCCGCCCTGTTGCTGGTGAATCCAAGGCTTCCCCTTCTAGTCACTTCCCCCTTTGACCTTCTGCCATCATCTTCTACAACTACTTGGCTCCTCCCACATTTGTCCCTGGGAGTGAGACAGTGTAAAAGATGGCCATACACTGTGAGATCCGCTCGTTTGGCAGTTTCGCCAAATGAGCTGTTCTCTCCCCGAAATTCCCACCTTGAGATAGGCGATATCGGGTGATCCAATCATGGGCCCAACGATCGTATCATAACGGAGGAGGTATGGGCGGTCGGATAGCCGCACCACATCAATAAATAAATAGATGCAGCTGCGATTTTAGTCCCGTCCGATCGACATATGGCCGACTTTCGGCCAGATATCGATCGGGTAAGCTCGTCCGAGAGCCCCACGACTCTTTCGGCAGCTTTTATCGGCCCTTGTATGGCCCCTTTACAAATGTGAATGCTCACCCCCCCCCAGTGAAATCTTGCATTACACATTGAAATAGATGTTTCCTTGCCTTAAGACTTGTTACTGATTGGTACAGGTATGGGACCTGTTATCCAGAATGCTCGGGACCTGGGTTTTCCTGATAACAGATCTCTCTGTAATTTGGATCTTCATACCTTACATCTACTAGTAAATCGTCTAAACATTAAACAAACACAATTGGGGGGGATAATTATATCTTAGTTTGGATCAAGTGCAGTTATGGAATCAGTTGACCCAAAGATTTCAGTCCTCAAACGCTGCTGCACCAGCAATCCTGTATATTTTATTTATTTATTTATTTTTAAATCTAATGGACATCCAAAGATTTGTGCAGCTTCACAGGGAGTCAGGCCAGACCTTATGCTGCAAAATCCTACTGGATAAGATCCTGCACACATAGACCTTATTGTCCGTGCAAAGACGAGGTAGAGCAGCCAGGTATTCGGACAAGCCTATTTTACTCTGTATTTACCCCCATTAATTTACTTTCAAGCTAAATATCCATAAGTGCAAACACGCATTCCCCCAGTTCACATCCCACTTGGCCTTTAAAGGGAAAGTTTTGTATAAAAATAAATACTACGTAAATAGGCTGTGCAAAATAGTGTTTCTAATATAGTTGGGCACAAATGTAATGTATAAAGGCTGGAGTGACTGTATGTGTAACAGAACACTACTTCCTGCTTTGCAGCTCTTTTGCTTTCCACTGATTGGTTACCAGGTAGTAACCAATCAGTGACTTTAGCAGGGCACAAGTCACTGACTAACTCAGTTAGAGCTGAAAAGCAGGAAGTAATGTTCTGTTCTTACACATCCACTCACTCCATATACTTTACATTTTTTTTTTGCTAACTAACTATATCGGAAACATTTGCACATACTATCGATCTACCAACCGTTGCAATAATTCATTCCACTTGGGTCTGTGTGTATGAACACTGTACAGATATGGGACCTATTATCCAGAATGCTCAGGACCTGGGCCTTTCCGGATAACTGGTCTTGCCAGAATTTGGATCTTCATCCCTTATGCCTACTAGAA
The DNA here is from genome assembly GCA_024363595.1 of Xenopus borealis. Lineage (NCBI taxonomy): Eukaryota > Metazoa > Chordata > Amphibia > Anura > Pipidae > Xenopus > Xenopus borealis. Next base: position 99,963,520 of record CM044446.1, on the reverse strand, counting down.
AATCAAGTAAACATTAAATACACCCAATACACTGGTTTTGCTTCGAATAAGGATTAATTATATCTTAGTTTGGATCAAGTACAAGCTACTGTTTTATTATTATTATTATTATTATTATTATTATTGGGGAAAAAGGAAATCGTTTTAAAACATTTTGGATTATTTGATTATAATGGAATCTATGGGAGGCTGCCTTTCTGTAATTCGGAACTCTTTGGGTAACGGGTTTCCGGATAACTGATCCCATACAAGTACATAGTATAAACATATTAAAGGGAAACTGTCACGAGAAAACATGATTTTTTTAAAAATGCATCAGTTAATAGTGCTGCTCCAGCAGACTTCTGCACTGAAATCCATTTCTCAAAAGAGCAAACAGATTTTTTTTATATTCCGTTTTGAAATCTGACATGGGGCTAGCCATTTTGTCAATTTCCCAGCTGCCCCAGTCATGTGACTTGTGCCAGCACTTCAGGAGGGAACTGCTTTCTGGCAGGCTGTTGTTTATCCTTCTCAATGTAACTGAATAGTACACAGTGGGATGTGGGTTTTACTATTGAGTGCTGTTCTTAGATCTACCAGGGAGCTGTTATCTTGTGTTAGGGAGCTGTTATCCGTTTACCTTCCCATTGTTCTGTTGTTAGGCTGCTGGGTGGTGGAAAGGGAGGGGGTGATGTCACTCCAACTTGCAGTACAGCAGTAAAGAGTGATTGAAGTTTATCAGAGCACAAGTCACATGACTTGGGGCAGCTGGGAAATTGACAGTATGTCTAGCCCATGTCAGATTTCAAAATGAAATATAAAAAAATCTGTTTGCTCTTTTGAGAAATGGATTTCAATGCAGAATTCTTCTGGAACAGCACTATTAACGGTTGCATTTTGAAAAAAAAAAATTTTTCCCATGACAGGATCCCTTTAATATACATTCCCAACAGTCAAAGCCAAGAAACAAGTACCTTGTGTTATAAGCAGTTTGACATATATACACTATATGGCTAATTTAGTTAGGAACCAGCGAATTTACTTGCATGTTTACTAAGCACTTTAGTACAGTTATGGCACCTGTTATCCAGAATGCTTGGGACCTGGATTTTTCCAGATAAAGGATCTTTCCGTCATTTGGATCTTCATACCTTTAAGAGATTCTGTCAAGGTTTTTATTTCTAAATTACACTATTTACACTGCAAATAATTGACTTTACACTATAAAATTTAATTTCTGAACCAGTTTTAGTTGTAATATTGGTGTGTAGGTGCATCTCAGGTCACTTTGCCTGGTCATGTGCTTTCAGAAAGAGCCAGCACTTTAGGATGGAACTGCTTTCTGGCAGGCTGTTGTTTCTCCTACTCAATGTAACTGAATGGGTCTCAGTGGGACCTGGATTTTACTATTGAGTGTTGTTCTTAGATCTACCAGGCAGCTTCTATCTTGTGTTAGGGAGCTGTTATCTGGTTACTTTCTCATTGTTCTGTTGTTAGGCTGCTGGGTGGGGGAAAGGGAGGGGGTGATATCACTCCAACTTGCAGTAAAGCGTGACTGAAGCGCACAAGTCACATGACTGGGAGCAGCTGGGAAGCTGACAATATGTCTAGGAAGTGCTTTCATGCTGACCATCAAGAATCAGGAAATGCTGTCATTGTAACTGGAAGTGACATCATCATCAGCGGGACTTCTCAATAGTGATTTTTACTCCAATTAATCTGGTTCAGCCTTGTGCAGATGAAATAGTAAAACAAATTTTGAAACCCATTTTTCTAGTTTGGAATACAGGACTACTGAGAGTATGTGTTTTATCTGTTTTAAAGGGCAAGGAAAGGCAAATAAATAAAATCCCATTTTTACTTTCTTTAATGAAAAAGAAATCTATCTCCAATATACTTTAATTAAAAAATGTGTACTGTTTTTATAAGAAACCTGAGACTGTATGCAGTGAAATTCTCCCTTCATTTAGTGCTGAGGATAGGAATTGTCAGACGGTCCCTAACTTCTGGCAGGGAAACAATCATACTTATGAACAGCAGGGGGAGCCCCTTGCCTTACTTACCAGCCATGCAGAAGTCAAGCAGCTTTGTTTTTTGATCATTTATGACGATCCCTAAGAAGCCCAGACCACACTGAGCATGTGTATGTAGTCTAGTCTTGCAAAGATGTATAACAAAGTTACAAGATGACAGCCCCCTGTGGCCAACTTTGAAAGCATAAATAATTTGTTTGATTAGGCTTGTGGTGCAGTAAGTTCATGTTTATGTTTAGTATACAAAATACACCATTTCTACCCTTATTCTATTTTACACTTTCCTTGCCCTTTAACTTCATAGTTTGTGAAAACTATGTTCAAACACGATTCTCAAACTTAACTGTTCAGCTTTTAATTCACCTCTGTTTTCTTTTGGCAGGTGGCCGAATTGGTTCTAGACAATTGTCGGTCTGTTGATGGAGAAATTGAAGGTTTGAATGAGAGCTACAAAGAGCTGGAGTTCCTCAGCATGGCCAACGTAGAGTTGAAATCATTGTCAAAGCTTCCAAAGTTGCCTAAACTCCGAAAAGTAAGAATGCAGGAATGTTCTATGGGGCACATTTATTAAGGGTCGAATTAAAAAAAGTTTGAAAATTCTAGTTTTTTATACAGTTGGGAATTATCCAAACTAGATTTGTTTTTTTTTTTTTGTTTTTTTTAAATTTAATTAGATTTTCGACATTTATCATGTTCTGCCCCTTTCAGAATTTGAACTCAACTATTTGCCACCTAAAACCTGCCAAATTGCTGTATAAGTCAGTGGGAGAGGTCAGGTGACAAATTTGGAGATGTTTGTAGCCTTCCTGACATTCAAGTTGGGGTTTTTTTTTCCGGACAAGTTCGATGTTATTTCTGTGTAGCTTAAAAATTGTGTTACACTGACCAAACCATTCCCCCAGGAACCAGCATTCTAATTGCCCATTGCCAATATTTGTGGGCAAGAAGCCGTATAATCAGATGCTTTTGGGCTCAAGTCTTTTTTTTGTGTTTTTAACATTTGGTCACAAGTTAAAGATATAACCGGAAAACAAAATCTTATTCTCGTGCTGACACAAATGAAACATTTCTAGCTACTAAAGAGCAAGTTTTTGGAGCAATAAGGGGTAGAAATGGCTATGCTCTGTAAAAGCTGGTTTATCTTACAAATATGGAATGTTTATTAAAAGTGGTGCCTGATCGTTTTAAATGTTTTTTTGCTTTTTAATGTGCAGCTGGAGCTTAGTGACAACAGTATCTCTGGAGGGCTGGATGTGTTGACTGACAGGTGTCCCAACATAACTTACCTCAACCTGAGTGGTAACAAGATTAAAGACCTGAGCACAGTGGAAACGCTTGTGAGTAAGCTTTCTTTTTGGTTATCTCTAAGCAAGTTTTTTAAAGCCATTATTGATAGATTACAATATATATATGTGTGTGTATATGAGCGCAGTGGAAACACAAGCTTGCATAACTAATATTATTGGTAGCTTTCGGATTACTTCGTTAATTGTGGTCTGAAATAAGTCTATGGATTTGAACCCCTCCGAATGAGCCCCAGTGCAATTGTTCAGGGTAAAAATAAAAACTAGGTAAATAGGCCGTGCAAAATAAAAAAAAAAAGTCTAATAAATTATTTTATTATTAACATTTATTTCTATAGCGCCGACTTATTTCGTAGCGCTGTAAAGAGAATGTGATTATACAACAAATCACATGAGTTAATACATACATAGAAAATAGGGAGTTGCATACATCACAATAAATATGGAGTTACATACATCACAATAAATACTGGTACAGGAGGTGAGGAAGGCCCTGTACAGAAAAAGCTAACGGGAAGGGAATGATACACAAGGTGTGGGAGTGGGCAAGATCAGAGTAAAGTGGGTGAGAGATGTAGTAATGTAAGCTGTATTGCATTGTGTAGTTAACAGTGAGCGTAGGCTTCTCTAAAAAAAAAAAAAAAAGTGGGTTTTAAGAGATTTCTTGAAAGATTGGGAGAGAGTCGGACAGACCGTGGGAGAGAATTCCAGAGGATTAGATACAGTTGGCCAAAAATGTAATGTATAAAGGCTGGGGTGGTTGGATGTGGAACAGAATACTGCTTCCTTCTTTGCAGCTCTATTGGTGTACACTGATTGGTTATTGCCTAGTAACCAATCAGACTTGAATGGGGGCACATGGGTCATAACTGATGCATTTGAATCTGAGCTGAATGCTAAGGATCAATTTTAAACTCGCTGAACAGTTATGTCCCACGTGGCCCCTCTTATAGTCACTGACCCTGAGTTAGAGAGCAGGAAGTAGTGTTCTCTCTATGTTACACATCCACTCACTCCAGCATTTATACATTACATTTTTGCCTAACAAACTATATTAGAAACATTTTTTATTTTGCACAGCCGATCTATTTACCCATTTTTTTTATATTAAACTGTTCCTTTAAAGGCATTAATAGAATCTCACTCAGCAGTGCATTCAACAACCTTGCTGCCCTCACCGTGAAAATCAACCTACCTTGCTTGAAATTAAAATTCTGTTCCTCTAGTCTAAAGAAGGCGGCCTCATGTTAGACATCTAAGTAATCTATTTTTTTTGTGCATTTTAAATTATCTTATTCTGCTGATGTTGTTCTTCAAAAATGTCTCCAGGCAACACAATTGCCAAAATAAAATTTAGGGTAAAGACAAGCACACCAGTTCAGGCATTGGCTTTTGGGCATTTATTGGCTGTGCTGGTGAGTAATGCCCTAAACTGCCAATTTACTTTAGTGGCAGTTACCCATACCTTAGCATTTACACACTTGTGTCAGGCTATTCTCCCTCAAAAAATGCAGTAGTTGCCATTTTCCAATTAAAGGGGTTGTTCACCTTTGAGACAACTTTTAGTATGATGTAGAGAGTGACCTTCTGAAATAATTTGCAATTGGTTTTCATTTTTTATTATTTACGGTTTTTGAGTTCGCTTTTTATGCAGCAGCTCTCCAGTTTGCATTTTAAGCAGTCTTGTAACTAGGGCCCAAATTACCCTAGCAACCATGCATTGATTTGAATAAGAGACTGGAATATGAATAGGAGAGAGTCTGAATAGAAGGATCAGCAATAAAAAGTAACAATAACAATACATTTGTAGCCTTACAGAGCATTTGTTTTTTTTAGAAGGGGACGGCGACGCCCATTTGAAAGTTGCAAAGAATCAGACGAAAAAACAAATAACTATAAAACTATAACAAATAAATAATAAAAACCAATTGAAAAGTTGCTTAGAATTGGCCATTCTATCACATAATAAAAGTTACCGTAAAGGTGAACCACCCCTTTAATGGTCAACTTATGAATGTCAGGTGTACAACTTTGCTCTCGTTTGTTATCTTTGTCCCTGCTGAGCAGAATCCCTGGGGATCATTGTTTGAAGTGATACAGTAGTGGCCGGTATTCCTACCGATGCTATGGAGAAATGTATCAACTAAATGTAGCTAATTGTAACCGTTCAGATGCTCCTGGATCACTGATCTGCCAGATAAAATGTCAGGGACAATTAAACTTACATTTTGGGAAAACTAAAAATATAAAATATGAAAAGCAATTGGAAAAAAAGTGTTTGAACAGTGTGAAAAGAAAGGTTTATGACTTTATGCCCAATCTGGTTTGTTTACAGGCCAACTTAAAGAATTTAAAGAGCTTGGATCTGTTTAATTGTGAAATTACAAACCTAGAAGATTACAGAGAAAACATATTTCAGCGACTTTCCCAAATTACATACCTGGATGGGTTTGATCAGGAGGATAATGAAGCTCCAGACTCTGAAGAGGATGATGAAGGTAAATATTGTGTCCGCTTCATCTCTACAAACTTGATGCACTTCCCTGGCTTAACACAGCAACTACTGAAAATACATCATTCTTGTTTGCTCTCAAAGAACAAATGGTAAATTAGGGATTTGCATTACCTGTTTGTATATGACACACTTTTTACAAGTTGTAGTATTTACTACAGTGTATACAAGTTCCTAGAATCAAGTTTTACACCTTAATGAAACAAGCTTAAAGGGAACCTGTCATGGGAAAAAATGTTTTTTTCTAAACGCATCAGTTAATAGTGCTGCTTCAGAAGAATTCTGCACTGAAATCCATTTCTCAAAAGAGCAAACAGATTTTTTTTATATTTCATTTTGAAATCTGACATGGGGCTAGACATTTTGTCAATTTCCCAGCTGCCCCAAGTCATGTGACTTGTGCTCTGATAAACTTCAATCACTCTTTACTGCTGTACTGCAAGTTGGAGTGATATCACCCCCTCCATCCCCCACCCAGCAGCCTAACAACAGAACAATGGGAAGGTAACCAGATAACGGCTCCCTAACACAAGATAACAGCTGCCTGGTAGATCTAAGAACAACACTCAATAGTAAAACCCATGTCCCACTGCGTACTATTCAGTTACATTGAGAAGGAAAAACAACAGCCTGCCAGAAAGCAGTTCCCTCCTAAAGTGCTGGCACAAGTCACATGACTGGGGCAGCTGGGAAATTGAGAAAATGGCTAGCCCCATGTCAGATTTCAAAACTGAATATAAAAAAATCTGTTTGCTCTTTTGAGAAATTGATTTCTCCACTGGAGCAGCACTTTTAAATGATGCGTTTTTTAAAAAAAACATGTTTTCCCATGACAGTTTCCCTTTAAGGAACAAACAGGCATTCAGTGAAGTACAACATTTATATAATGAGATGAAAAAGATGATCCTCACCCACATACACAGAATACACTGTGCTCTCTGCTTCAGTGCTTTAACGTTATACAGGTATGGGACCTGTTATCCAGAATGCTCGAGACCTGGGTCTTTCCGTAATTTGCTTACTCATACTTTGTCTACTAGAAAATCATGTAAACATTAAATAAACTCAGGCTGGTTTTGCCTTCAATAAGGATTATTTATTGCTTTGGATCAAATGCAAGTTAATGTTTTATTATTAGAGGAAAGGGGAAAACATTTTTTAAACTTGTTTGTTTGATTATAACGAGTCTGAGTAATTCGGAGCTTTTTGGATAGCGGTTCCTATACCTGTATATATTTTTTCCTTATGCAGATGAAGAATACGAGTATGACGATGATGATGATGAACCAGGACCCCGGAGTTGTGAAGAAGATGAGGATGAAGATGATGAAGGTGCTTCAGATTTAGGAGAAGAGGAGGAGGAGGAAGTTGGGCTGTCTTATTTAATGAAAGAAGAGATTCGTGTAAGCACCGAGTGATCGAAATGAGAGGTTTTGGGATGCATTTCTTTACACTTCCTTGGCAGGAAATATAACATTGCTATATAAAGTTTTTTGATGGTGAACTACTTTTTCATTTTTTAAATGATACAATAAAAAAAAACACTTAGTTACTTTATATTTTCAAATTTTTAGTAAGTTGTTAGGGGGTTCCGTGCACACACATCTGTCCATGCCTGACAATGGACCAAACAAATGGAACAAAAGGCAACCATATGGCTTGTCTGCCCCTGGGCCAATTGGATGTTCCCATTCCCTTTTTTGGTGGGGGGGGGGGGTTGGGGGTTGTTTCTCCTTTTAACATGTGACTTTCTTAAATTGATACTGACACTAAAAATTGAATTTTAACATATGAATGTACATTAAATGTTACCTATAGGTCATGTTGATAGTTTTTTTTACTGAGAGGTTTGTTTTTGTATATAATGGTTAGCTGAAATTTCTAAGCCTGACTCTCTGACTTTGCCAACCTAACAGTCCCATCTCAGTCTGTTAGTTAAGGTGGCCGTAGACAGCGAGATCCGCTCCTTTGGCGATATCGCCAAGCAAGCGGATCTCTCCCCGATATTCCTACGTTGAAGTGGGCGATATCGGGATTATCCGATCATGGGACCTAGGGCCCAACGAGCGGATCATAATGTAGGTGATATGGGTGGTCGGATCGTGGGACCGCATACATGCACAGATGCGCCCGCAATCTGACTAGGTTTTTTAACCTGCCCGATCGAGATCTGGCCGACTTTCAACCAGATATCGTTCGGTCTGTCGGCAGCTTATATTGGCCCGTGTATGGGGGGCCTTTACAGCTTCTAATGATAACAGATGCCTGCTGCACAAATATGGCAGCCCCCTACAGGTAATGTAAAAGCAGCATGCAAATACTTTATGGCAAAGTTAGAAGTAGCTTTCAAAGCCAGTTATTATAATAGATGTAAAAAAAAGTTTAATTTCAGGTGTAGGCTTTTTTGACTGTCAATCCTGCTAAAGAATTCCATACCAAATCCATCTCTGTTTATGTGCACCTACACACACCCCTTAGCCACCACATTAAATTAAGAGATTTAGCATTCATTTGCAACACTTAGAGGTTTTTTTTTTTCTTGATAGGATGAGGAAGATGATGATGATTATGTTGAAGATGGTGCAGAAGGAGAGGAGGAAGATGGTATGTACTTGGTGACACTTTCTTTTATATCTGCAAAAGCACTGCCATTTAAATTTGCTGTAAACTGCCCTTTTTACCCAGTATACAGGTCTGACCAATTATTCTTCTTTGTTTCTAGAAGGTAAAGCAGCTGATCAAGGAGAGAAAAGGAAACGGGACCCAGAGGATGAAGGAGACGAGGATGACGATTGAGGCTAGGACCGGTCTCTCTTAACTGAGCCCTTGGGTTAATGCTAGAATAATGCAGATCTGTATGTCTCTACATGTACAATAGATATCCCTACAGAATTTAACTTGTAACTTTTTATAGGAAAAGTGTGATTTTACAATTTGTGCCCTTTTTATCATTCCAAATACAATGTAAGATCCTGTTAGTATACTTCGTTTTCATTCTGACCCCATTGTAATACCTTGTGTTCCAGAGGTCTTACCCACATTTTAGGGTCCTTTTATGGGGTTGGAGCCATTCATGTCCAGATATCAAGTGCTTCTTGCTTCGTAGGTCTTCTGGAGCAAAACAAAGAATGCTTTATGGAGTTGTCAAATGACAGTTGTAGCTTTACTTACTTGCCTGTCATTTAAATAAGCTGTTGACCATTAACTTTTAGTATCATTGGGCAAACATAATCTATGAGCGATATTTTTGTTTTACAGTTGCATTTTAAACGGTCTGGTTGCTATGGTAATTGGAACCCTAGTAACCAGACTGTTTTCAGAGGCAAACTGAAGGATGACTAGATGAGGGCCAAATAGAAAGATTAATGTGAGCATAATTCTAAAGGTTAATTTAAAGGTAAACAACCCTATTTAACCACACATTGGTTCATGTTGAGAGTGGTTGGTTTAACCTTTTAATACTGCTGGGCTGCAGTTCTGCTTCATATGATACTAGGGCCGGCCAATTACCATATCCCTGTGCTTGGGGATATCTCTGGTAACCACTAAGGATCAGTTATGTGTTTAAAGTGATTAAATGGGACTTGCTGAAATCTGGAAGTATCACTGAGTGATCTGTTTTCTATAGATACGTTTATTTTGGTTACTGGGTCTTGCAGACCCCTTCAGCCAGCAGTTTCACTACTTGCATTGGCAATCCATATTTTCCACTCTTCTTTCTTTTTTTTTTTCTTTTTTTTATCCATCTCTGAGCGCTCCCAACTCGTCGTAAATTCAATAGTTGCCCTGCTTTAAAAAACCTCTACCCCGCTCAGCCCACTCATCTCAGGCAAATGCCCCTTACTTTTTACCCACCTCTCGAGGCAGATTCAGGTCTGAGTTCACGGCAGCCATCTTCTTCGGCAACTCCCATGAGTTTAGGCACATGGGCGGTTGTCGGGGACTGCGTATTTGCTCCAAATGTGCATGCACCAAAACTCTGCTGAAGATTACTGAAGAAGATGTCTGCTGTAAACTCCACCGCCTGAATCTGCCGCGAGGGGTAAGTAAAAAGTTAGGGGCATTTGCCCAGCTTAGCAATAGGTGGGTTGGGGGAGGTCTACGAGGGGAGGGTTCTTTTAAAGTATGGGCTTGGCTCAGTGTAAAAATAAAAACTGGCTAAATAGTTTTCGAAAAAATAAAAACATGTTTCTAATTATTCTAGTTTGCTGGGCAAAAATGTATAAAGGCTGGAGTGACTGGATGTGTAACAGAACACTACTTCCTGCTTTTCAGCTCTCTTGGTTTCCACTGATTGGTTACCAGGCAGTAACTAATCAGATTTGAGGACAACTCTTGCTTTTGAATCTGAGCTGAATGCTGAGAATCAATTGCAAATCACTGAAAAGTTGTGTTCCATGTGGCCCCCCTTATAGTCACTGACTAACTCAGAGTTAGAGAGCTGAAAAGCAGGAAGTAATGTTCTGTTCTGTTACACATCCACTCACTCCAGCCTTTATACATTACATTTTTGGCTAACTAACTATATTAGAAACGTTTATTATTTTGCACAGCCTATCTATTTACCCAGTTTTTATACTGTTCTTTAAAGTATAACAGTCGTCCACATCGGCTTCTCTCCCATAACAGCAAAGGATTATTTTATAGAATTACTATTACAGGTATAGGACCTGGATAGGCTTCACAGCACAGTTTATTGCCCCCCTTGTTTCCAGAAATGCATAATTACACATGCAATGCCACAGATGTTGCATTATATAAGCATTTTCAGATCGTGTTTCATACTGCAGGACACCCCCTCTCAATGCAGTTTGTGAAAGGGATTCTGTTATGATTTTTACAGTGTAGTTTTTATTTCTAGTTTACACTGCAAAGATCATTTTTCCTGGTCGTGTGCTTTCAGAAAGAGCCAGCAAGAGGGAACTGCTTTCTGGCAGGCTGTTGTTTTTCTTTCTCAATGTAACTGAATGGAACACAGTGGGACATGGGTTTTACTATTGAGTGTTGTTCTTAGATCTACCAGGCAGCTGTGTCAGGAAGCTGTTATCTGGTTACCTTCTTATTTTGCTTTTGTTAGGCTGCTGGGTGGGGGAAATGAAGGGGTGATATTACTCCAACTTGCAGTAAAGAGTGACTGAAGTTTATCACATGACTGGGGGCAACTGGGGAACTGATATGTGTAGTCCATGCCAGATTTCAAAATTAAATATAAAAAAAACTGATTTCAGTGCAGAATTAACTGTTGACTGATGCATGTTGGAAAAACATTTCCAATCACAGTATCCCTTAATACTTCAATTTCAAGGTTATTTACATAGAAAAATATTAACCTTTAGAGGATTTCTGTACATTATCCCTAAAACTACTTGGAGATGTGGGAAAGTGAAATATCCATTTCCTTTTCAAATAACCAGAGATATTCTTCTTTTCCAGGATGGTGATTGTATAATATCTAATCTTTAGGGAGTAATGAAGTTTGGGGTGTTTGCAGTCATGGTATGGGGAATAATAATTTCTTACCCAATTTTCTTTTTTCTTTGATCTCATTTTGGCATCCCTATGCTGTTGTATATTAAAGACACAGAGTCTAAATTCATCACACACACATGCATGGATTCCACATGCTCAACAGATACGACCAGGCCCCGGTGTGATCTATTTATTCCTATAACAAAAACCTCTCTGCATCCCTTGTATCCTGCAAGCCTCTTTATGCATCTTGGATACGAATCTTTCTATCATATCCTAACACCGGCTTTTCAAATATATACTGTTGTTTTTTCGTTTGGTGGAAATATAGAAGGGTGGGTTTTATATTTGCAGAGGGGGTTTTAAATACTCTTTTATGGCAGTATGTATATAGCGTGTTCGGTTACTTTTTTTTGATTCTCTACATGTGCGACTTTGTTTTTGAATAAAGCCATAACAGTGTTACATAGTGTGGAGCAGCCATCATTTGTGCTTCCGTGTGTTTAAACCCTAATTAAAGCTTGGGGGAGCTTGAAAATACAAATATGGAACCTGGGGCTTTATGGATAAAGGATCTTTCTGTAATTCGGATCTTCATACCTTAAGTCAGTGATCCCCAACTACTCATGAGTAACATGTTGCTCTTCAACCCCTTGGATGTTGCTCCCAGTGGCCTCAAAGCAGGTGATTATTTTGGTTGTATAAAAACCAGGTGCTCTGCCAAACAGAACCTCAATGTGGGTTGACAATCCACATAGGGGCTACCAAATGACCAATCACTGGACTTATTTGGCACCCCAAGAATATTTTGCATGCTAGTGTTGCTCTCTAACTCCTTTTACTTCTGAATGTTGCTCATGGGTTCAAAAGGTTGGGGATCCCCTGCCTTAGGTCTACTAGAAAATCAAATAAACATGAAATAAACCCAATAGGTTGGTTTTGCTTCCAATAAGAATTAATTATATCTTAGATGGGATCAAGTACAGGGTACTGTTTTATTACACAGTAAAAAAAAGTGGGTTTCCGAATAACCGGTCCTGTGCCTGTACAAGCTATTATTACATAGAATAGTTTTTAAAGGGCATGTAAAGGCAAAAAATAAAATCCCATTTTTACTTTATTGAAAAAGAAATGTGCACCATTTTTATAAGAAACCTGACTGTATGCAGTGAAATTCTCCCTTCATTTAGTGCTGTGGATAGGAATTGTCAGATGGTCCCTAACTGCTGTGCAGGGAAACAATCATACTTATGAACAGCCGGGGGAGCCCTTTCCTTACCAGCCATGCAGAACTCAAGCAGCTTTGTTTGTGTCTGTTTTGATCATATATGACAATCCCTAAGCTGAGCCCAGATCACACTGAGCATGTGCACAGTCTTGGTCTTGCAAAGATTTATAACAAAGTTACAAGCTTCCTCTCTCCCTGATCACAACCATTGGCTTGCTCCCTGCCCCCTGAGGCACTCGCACATGGGGAAACCAGGTTGGCCCACCCCTGCTCGAAACATATCGTTGGTATATAAGGCACCTTGCAGCTTTTCGTGGTATCCATATTCATTTTATTCTGATAAATAGCTAAACAAGAACATGATGCCTGCTGTACTTAACTCAAACCATCACCTCTAATGTTATTGTAAAGGTTGTTCTGTGATGTGTTGTATTATTCTTGTTCAAGCAGGGTTGGTGTTCTGTATCACACTTGGATATCTGGTTTGAACTCTGCCACATCCCAGAGAGAACGAACAACTGATGGGCAGCGTATGGACATCCTGACTATACTCTCCAGCATCCATAACTGATGCTGCTTGGAAGGATTTAAAAAAGAAAAAAAAAAGCTATTTACTTGGGGGTGCCAAAAGTTAGGCACCCCCAAGTTATTTGTATTTAGTTACCTGCAAGAAACACAGCTGCAGCACTCCGAATCCTGTGAAGGTGGTTTATTGTAGCAGCAAACTAGGCAATGTTTGGGGCCAAGGCTTGAGAAAGGGGCATTGGCCCAAAATGTTCCCTAATTACCTGGTTTATTTTACAAAATTTGGCAGGTTATGAAGGTTTGAAAATATTTCTAATGAAGGTGATTTGCCCTTTAAGTTGTGAGTCTAACTTTTCCCAAGGGACCTTTTATATTGTTACAATTACTTATTTTCTTATCTCAAAATTCTTTCTTTATTTATATAAGCAGATCTGTTTTATCGTTTACAGGGAAAAAAAGGAAACAAACGTAGAGTTGTCATTGTTCTTGGCCAGTAGAGGGAGCCAATAAGTCAGAAATGGACAGCTCTGCATGGCCATCCCAGAATGACGGCTTAGAACTGATCTATAGTTTTGGGAAGCTGACCTTTTGCTCCAGGCAGTTAGAGCCATTAAAAGCTCATGTAAGCAACGAGTGACCTGTTATCGTTTTGTGTTCAGTCGTCTGAGTGCCAATATAACTGTGGCCTCACTGAAATTAGCAAATAATATGGATGTGGAGTGGGGTTTAAAAAGCCCCCCAACCCCATTGTAAAATGCACAGAAAGTGGAGCATAGATATCTACAGTATTGATTTGTTAATGGATAATGAAAATTAGATACCTGGTTTGTGTTAAAGAACCAATAAACCTCAAACCGTAAATGTTCTGTATTTCCTATTGTCATGGTTTCCTCTTGCCAGACATTCTATTTTGTTTATAGGAGTGTTGCTACTCTACTCTTAGGCTGAATTAGTTTATCCCGATGGTTAAACAAGGTTGGGACGACTTTAACGGAGAACTACTTGAATAGAGTTGGCACCTGGCTGGTAAAGTTGCCAAGATTTCTCCCTATCCATTGTTTTGTGTCTTTCTCTGCTAACAGATTGTGCCGGAGAAAGATGTCTTCTCTGGTTGGCTTTGCCCAACGGGGAGTTAGATCTCATTGCTGGTCACTTTAGAACAGTCCACAGTTTAACTACTGGATTTATTTTCTGTCTTGTGCTTCATGTAATTGTCCTTCTTTTAGAACATGTGCCATAAAAACCAGCTTCCTGACACTGGCTTCAATTTTGCACTCCAAATTTTGTTGGTAATCTCATGACTCCAGGAAACAGCAAAGAAAACAACACATCTACAAATCTCTGTTTGACCATGGGAATGCTGTTTTTAGTTATTTTGCCCTGTAAATGGCATCTTGTGATTTTTCAAATCTTCTCTACATTGTACATACTCCCAGTTGGATTTGGACCTGTTCTGTGTGTTTTGGTGAACATCCAGCAATGCTGACCATGTTTCCTTGTCAGCATTGAGGTCTTCCTGGGTCTCCTAAAAAAGAGCTCCCTTTCACTACGATGGTGTGAGTTGAAACTGTTGTACCTTGTGTCTGAACCTGAATCTTTTTGGCAGTTGATCGAGAATCTCCGACCCCAGCTTGTACAATCCTTTTCTGCAAACTTTGATCAATGGTTCTTTTGTGTCCAGTAATATAAAGATGGACTCCAGTGCCATGGGCCTCAAACTTCTCAATAATATTGGGTACAGTGGACACAGAATCTAGTGATCTACGGGTTGACTTCTGGTTGAGCGAGTTTGGGTTGAAATTTGTCCAACCGTTGCAGCTTAGGAGTCTGTGCTATTTCATACCTGGAAACCAGAGGCACCCACAGAACTAGCATGCATAGTAAGATGGTGTGGGTCCTACACTGGCAACATTAACCAGGTTAGGGTTGGGTGCAGGTTAAGGTTTTGTGGGTTGTTTCTGCTGCCCCGCACATCACTAACAGGAACATAAAGGTCACTGGGAGATAGACTTGTAGCCTTGAGATTGTCCATACTTTCTTACAATTCTCTGTCTCAGAACTGGTGCATTATTTGAAAAAGTACAAAGGTGCAAATAATATTGCCCGCAAAATAAGTGCTCTTAACTCCAATGTAAGGAAGGTGGTAAATAGGCAAATATTTCATGAAAATGGTATGTTCTAGATATTGGAATATTTATGCTTTGCTAAGAATGCCATTGTTTATTATCTTTGTTCAATGAACGTATTCTTCAGTCTCAGAATTAAAATGAAGTGTAGAGCGGAGAGATGAGTATTCCAGAGCCTGTGTGACCCACTAACACTGATTACTTTGGGTGTTACAGCTTCTCATGTGGATTCTATTGCACTTTGCATTTCGGTGATTGACAGATGTCAGAATATCATTGTTATTCCCTAGAAATATTGGGCATCTCCAATATACTTCAATTAAAAAATGTGTACCGTTTGTATAAGAAACCTGACAGTATGCAGTGAAATTCTCCCTTCATTTACTTCAGTGGATAGGAATTGTCAGATGATCCCTAACTTCTGGCAGGGAAACAATCATATTTATGAACAGCAACTATCAAATTTATGAACTGCAGGGGGGGGCCCTGCCTTACTTATTCTATTTTATATTTTCTTTGCCCTTTAATCTTTTTTATACTAATTTGGCACACTGTAGGAAATTACTCGCAATCAGAAACTCATCGTCACACTTTTTTAGTTCAAGCCACCCTGGAGGTCCAAGCTGTGGTCAGCCCCACTTCTTAAACTTATAGCAAGATTATAGATGTTGGAAAATATTAGTGTATCACAGACACTGATCATCTGGGCCAAAAAAGTATATTTTCAACCCACATCTCCTTACTTACCATCAGGCTGGACTTTCAGGCATATTTTGGAGAGTATTTAACCCAAATCTTACTTTAACTGTCCTTCAGAAGTAGCACCCTCTACCACTGCTCCAAGCTCTCCAGCGTGGGCAGCTCTACAGTTTGAAAACCACTGCTCATTGACAGTCCAAATGAGACTTTGCCACTGAGTTATAAGCAGATGATGTTTTGACAACACACCCTGGTTCATTTAGGGGATGTAGACCTAATACTGATTTAGATCTTAAATTCTACTATATATATATATATATATATATATATATATATATATATATAAATATAATATTTGGGCATTTGCTACAAGGATAAACATCCATGTGGGAGTTTCATGATCAATGTGTTGGCTGATATACTCCACAAATAGCATGGGGTAGGGGCTGGGCCACCATCAGAAATCACAGGGCCTCGTACAACAACATTTTCTGGGCCCAAGCCCCACACCAGAGCTAACCCCACACATACAAATTATAAAAAGTCATTAGTAGTCAGGACCCCATTAAAAAAAGATTTGGCGCCATGGCCCCCCATTCAAGTTTTTTTTTTTTTAAATCGGTGGTCAGTGGCCCCATACAAGTTAAAAAAAAATATTGGTGGCCATGGCCCACTCTATAAATTAATAAAATTGGCATAAAAGTTACAAGTTAAAAAGAATCATTGCTGGTCAAGGGTCCCACAAAAAATTTTTTTTTTTAAGTTGGTGCCATGGGGCCTGTATCGTATTAAAATAATACATTGTTCGCCAGGGGTTTAATATTGGTGTTCAGTGGAACATAATTTAGGTTCTTCTTCGGCTTCTTCTGTGGCTTTGGGCTTCGGCTCCTGTTGTGGCTTCAGGTCTTTTTGAGACTTTGGCTTCGTTTGGTGCTTCTGGTCTTTTCGCAGTTTCAGCTGCATTCAGCTTCGAGACTTGGATCTTCAGGACTTCAGTTCTTTGGTACTTCAGGTCTTTAGCTCTTTGGGACTTTGGTGCTGTCAAGGGAGGCACAGCTGGGCCCCCCTTTAGGCCAGGGCCTGGTACAGACAAACCCCCTGTGCCCCCCTGATGGCGGTCATTCAAAAATAAGCCCTCTGCTTACTGACCATGTATAATGGCAAAACCCATAATCTTTCCCCCATAAGTATGTGACTGAAGCTTAAGTTTGCCATACAAGGGTAGAGCCTCTAATTTGGCAAGGTTGCCAAACAAGCGGATCTTGCAACGATATTACCATCTTGAGTGGGCAATATCGG
Source organism: Xenopus borealis (assembly GCA_024363595.1). Classification (NCBI taxonomy): domain Eukaryota; kingdom Metazoa; phylum Chordata; class Amphibia; order Anura; family Pipidae; genus Xenopus; species Xenopus borealis. Next base: position 99,946,343 of record CM044446.1, on the reverse strand, counting down.
ACTAATCAGATTTGAAGGCCGGGAATGCAGGTGGTGAGATAGAGGACCTCATCCGTAAACCGTTGCAGTCCTTGATTGACCGGGAATTTTAAACCTGCCTGATCGTCGTCTGCCTACTTTTCATCTGGATATCAATTGAGGAAGCCCATCAGGGGCCTCATACATGGACCAATAAGCTGCGGCAGCTTTCATCAGGCCGTGTATGGCCATCTTTAATTAGATACTAGTTGAGAAGGCTGGATATTCCTGTTGTGTGGGACCTGACAGGTCTGCATCGGTGCTCCATGTGATCCATTTAACATCCCAAATGGACCAAATGGCCAGATCAGCCCAGTGCCATCATCTGTCAAAGTTTTTATTTGCCAACTAACCAGCTGAAAACAAAATTCTTGTTTTTGCCTAAAATGAAACAGTGACCGTGTTACAAACCTCTACTCAACTGTATAAAGACTTTGCTCTTGAAATTGGATCCAACTAAAAGTTTTGCAGAGCTCATATAATGTTTAGGGGCAAAAATGTGCCCAGTATTGTACCCATGAAAGTGCCATATATGCAGTATGAAGCTGTAGTGCCAAGGCTCATGTATACTAGCACTGTATGACAGTTTGATGGTTTGTGCTACACTGTTGCAACTGCCACCTACTGTACCTTGATCAGGTGATAAGCCCAGTTTCTGTTTACATAGAGATCGGCAATTGCTGGACAATGAATGTGTCCAAATAAATGAAAGGCATTGTCATGGCACCAATTCCAAACCAGCCCCGGACAAGCAGCTAATACATCAGATTTAATACTTTGCTTCTCCAACAAAAAGGCCCTTGTTCTCCCGCTCAGAGAAAAATTGCCGTGTTTTCCTCCCCTTGGTCGTGTTCAGCAAAAGGGCAATTTAAGGAGCACAAAGAAGAGGGACAGCTGTTCCAGTCAAGTGTCGTGAAAGATGGTCAGACAACTGCCAGCTGGGGAGTCGAGGGGTCAGCCATTAACGTAAGCACAAGAGTGGTGCTTCACTGAACAAGTGGCTCTGTGTGCGGGGTCTAAAATGCCCCCCATTCATCCTGAATTCCACTCTGCTTGTATGTGACAGGGGCCACAGCATTCTGGCCTTGTAAGGAAGTTATTAGGGAAATGCCCCTGAAGAATGCGTCTTCTCTCTGTGAGGCCTAAAATGACACTTTCACTTGTCTGCTCTATCAGATCATGTGGAAAGTGCTGGTTCTTTAAAGGAGAACTAAACACAAAAAAAGAATATGGCTAAGAATGCCTTATTTTATATAGTGAACTTATTGCAGGAGGCTAAAGTTTCAGCTTGTCAATAGCAGCAATGATCCAGGACTTGAAACTTGTCACAGGGGGTCACCATCTTGGAAAGTGTCTGTGACACTCACATGCTCAGTGGGCTCTGAGCAGCTGTTGAGAAGCTAAGCTTAGGGGTCGTCACTAATTATCCAGCAGCAGCAGAAAATGAGCTTCCCTGGCTGTAATATAAGCTGATGCTACAGGTTTGCTGATTATTAAATTGTGATGTTTCTAATGATGTGTATTAATGACTAATCAGCCTTATATTGTGACTATATTTCTATGACACTATCAGGTGTATATTGTGAGTGGGTCCCTAAGCTCAGTAAGTGACAGCAGCACAGAGCATGTGAATCAGTGAATCAGTAGAAAAGAAGATGGGGAGCTACTGGGGCATCTACTGGGGAGACACAGATCTTTACTGCTAAAGGACTGTGGTTGCTGCGGGCTGGTACACAAGCACAAAACATCATCTAAGACATTTCTAGTTACTTCTTTAGTTCTGCTTTAAAGGGGTGGTTCACCTTCAAGTTAACTTTTAGTATATTGTAGAAGGGCAAATTCTAATAAACTTTTCAATTGGTCTTCATTATTTATTTTTCATAGTTTTTTAATGATTTGCAATTTTCTTCTGTTTCTTTGCAGCTTTCAAATGGGGGTCACTGACACCATCTAAAACAAATGCTCTGTAAGGCTACAAATGTATTGTTATTGCCACTTTTTATTACTTATCAGTCCATCCCCTATTCATATTCAAGTCTCTTATTCAAATCAATGCAAGGTTGCTAGGGTAATTTGTACCCTAGAAAACAAATTGCTGACACTGCAAAATAAAGAGCTGCTGAATAAAAAGCTAAATATCTATAAAACCACAAACAATAAAAAATGAAAACCAATTGCAAATTGTCTCAGAATGTCACTCTCTACATTATACTAAAAGTTAACTCAAAGGTGAACAAACCCTTTAAAGGACTAATATGACGTGTTAAAATAAACAGGTGAAGATTTTTACACGGGTGTGACAATTTTTGAAATTCGTTGATATAGTTATAATCATTTCCCTGTGGGACCAGACTGTAAATGATATCCTTATAAACGGCACGTTCTGATGTCAGAATGCGTCTGAATTTGACGCCGCACGTCCGAATTGAACACCGATGGACGCCGACCCCTCTGACCCCCCCCAGCCCCCTCCCAACATTTCACTGTAGATTATAATGCATAATGTACCCCCTACTATAATTTATAAAGATATCAGAAGTCACCTCGGAGTTGTGTGACCTGTACAAAAGCACTCGTGTTTTTCTATGGTCACATAACTCCTCTGTGACTTATAATAGCTTTATAAATTATATTATCCACCATATATATATATGCGCACTGGGGTTGATTTGGAGAGGTTGAACTTGATGGACTTTGGTCATTTTGGGAGGACTGGGTCCGCACTCAAATGCAAACTTTGTATAATTTGCACAGTTATAATTGATACATATCCACGAATTTCAAAAACAAGCACACCCATGTAAAAATCTTCACCTGTTTATTTTAACACATCGTATTAGAGTCCTTTTTCCAGAGAAAACAACCCCAACCTGGACAGTCTCCCAGTCTCATAATTGAAGTCTCCCAGTCTCATCCCTCTAACCAGTTTAGTTGCACTTAGTCTCTGCACTCTCTCCAGCTCATTTACATCCCTCCTAAGGACTGGAGTCCAAAACTGCACTGCATACTCCAGATGAGGCCTTACTAGGGATCTATAAAGAGGTAGAATTATGTTTTCATCCCTTGAGTTTATGGACTCTTTTTTGCTTTAGCAGCCTCTGCTTATGCTTTAGTGACACTGCCTAGCAGTGGTGGGCCAAGCCTTAGGGCCCTAGGCCATATTGCTGCTCCCCACCTCATGCACATTGGGTCACGCCTCTGACCCGTCCAACACCCATGAGCACATAAGTGGGAGCACGTCTACTGACAGAGAATAAGTGACAAGCAGTGAGGGTTCAAGGCCAGGAATGAAGGGAGGCAGCAAAGAGTTACATGCTGGAACCCCCCTGCTACTGCTCCCTAAACAAGTGCCTCCTCTGATTACCCCTAGTTCTGGCCCTGCTGCCTAGAGTTACACAACTTGTTATCCATAAAAATCCCCAAATTCTTCTCAATTAAGGAAACTCCTAACACTGTCATTTAGTGTATAACTTGCATTTATATTATTTCTGCTAAAGTGCATAACCTCAGTGAACCTCATCAACAATGCAACCAGGGAACCTCATTTTCCAGTTCGCTGCCCAGTTTTCAATATAGTCACCATTGTTACCCCTATCTGGTGTGAGAGCCATATCATACAATTCGGCTGAATCTTTAGCTGTAGGTAACAGCACTCTCAGATCAGGGAGGAGCCTGTGTGACTTGCAAAAAACATTCAAACGAGTCGTTTCCCAGCGAAGGATTCAGTGACTCATGTTATATTTATAGTTCCTGTGATGCTGAATGTGATACAAGGGATAATGTCACTAACTAAAGACTAAAGGTGGCCATACACTGGTAGATTTAATCTGATGATTTAGGTCCTTTAGACCAATTTGGTAGCTCTCCCAAAAATCCCAAGGAGGGTCAGTCATGGGAAAGATTTGTCTGTTTGGCAACATCTGGCAGGCTGTTGTTTTTCCTTCTCAGTGTAACTGAATAGTACGCAGTGGGACATGGGTTTTACTATTGAGTGTTGTTCTTAGATCTACCAGGCAGCTGTTATCTTGTGTTAGGGAGCTGTTATCTGGTTACCTTCCCATTGTTCTGTTGTTAGGCTGCTGGGTGGGGGAAAGGGAGGGGGTGATATCACTCCAACTTGCAGTACAGCAGTAAAGAGTGATTGAAGTTTATCAGAGCACAAGTCACATGACTTGGGGCAGCTGGGAAATTGACAATATGTCTAGCCCCATGTCAGATTTCAAAATGAAATATAAAAAAATCTGTTTGCTCTTTTGAGAAATGGATTTCAGAGCAGAATTCTTCTGGAACAGCACTATTAACTGGTACATTTTGAAAAAAAAAATTTTTCCATGACAGGATCCCTTTAATAAATATATATCAAAGCTGCCGGAGTGAAGTTCCACCGCTCTCTATTCACTTGTATGGGATTTATAGGGACGTGTTTATCAGAAGGCGAAGCCTCACTTGTAAGTATCTGGCGCTAATTAATGAGATCAATGCAAACTTCCTTCCAAAGGGTTAAAGGCTCGAATCCATTTGCATTCGCTTGGCCTTTTGCTGATTCATAATTTATCATAACGAGCCCTTTTAAGCGGCATCTTTTTGCCAAAATCAAAAGGCGGCAGATGGAGCAAAGCGCAACAAATTATGCGTAACCTACATGGTGTCTTTTTATCTTTCCCTGTCTCCAGGCACAAACTTTATTACCCGGAGAGACTTCTTCATCCTCTGCCTTTAATGACGGCGGATTGTGTCAGTCCGTCCCATTAGCCACTCGGAGATCAGATTTAGGCACCAAGAAGTGGGTTAATTAACTGATATCATTATTATAGTCCTGGAAAACATCTTTATGTGGCAGGTGGAGTCTGTCAGGCACATTTGTATTTATGAAAGATGTGTAAATACAATATATAT
>CM044446.1:99871569-99916043 GCA_024363595.1 Xenopus borealis | reverse complement strand
AGTATACAAAATACAGCATTTCTACCCTTATTCTATTTTAAACTTTCCTTGCCCTTTAAGGAGCTTCAGTTCCTAGAGGGTTCGTGAACTAAGTGTTACAAAGTGCAAATATCCATAACTGAAGAATTTTGTGCATGATAAAAAGAGTCTGCCCTGCAAATGGGCCAACAAATGGCACCCAGAACTTCTGTATAAACCCAGAAACGATTTTCCAAGCTTTTCTCCCAGAGTTTAAGTCCCCAGTTAGTCCCCCATCCTGAAGCCTTGTGTATGTTCTGCCACACGGGTTATGATACACACTCTGTATTCTCTATTGCAAAGGTAGTAGAAGCTGTTTTCTTTCAGGGCTTTTTTTACGTGTTCTGTTTATTTATTTTCCTTTTTGAGGAACAGTAAATTGCAGAAACTTTGGGTGACATTGTGCAACCAAATATTTGTATTTGCAAATATCTGCATAAATAAACCCCTTCCTCCATATTGTGACACTGTGGCCCTGATTGCTGAGCCTTAGTCAACCAAATGGTAATGTCACCCGGTGAGTCTGACTGTCTCATTTGGGGAACCAATTGCAATGAATAACTGCTCGTCATAGCTTCCATTGTTACGAGAGGCAATGCCATAGACACACAAGGGGAAGTATTATTCATGGGAACTCACCATCGTAAACAAATGTCCCCTGATTCTTGCCCCGGTCATTTTTTAGGACACAATTGTGTGACAGTCGCTCAAATTGACAGTTTCAACCTATTTTCACTCGGGGAATGGAACATGATTTGGGGCGTTTTACATCACATTTGTAGAAAGGGGAAAACAGTGTAGAGAAATGCAATAATCACCCACATGTATTCAGAGTCAGACTGGGCCAGCGGGGCACCAGGAAAAAAGTGGGCCCCTGGCTCTTGTGCGCCCCACCAGCCCAGATCTTAAACCTGGATTGCCTCAGGGCAATTCTGCATCATGGCCCCCCTCCGGACCCTAAGGGCTTCTGCATAAGGGCCCCCCTCTGGACCCTGAGGGCTTCTGCATCAGGGACCCCCTCCAGACCCTAATGGCTTCTGTATAAGGGCCCCCTCCGGACCCTGAGGGATTCTGGATCAGGGCCCCCCTCCGGACCCTGAGGGCTTCTGCATCAGGGCCCCCCTCCGGACCCTGAGGGCTTCTGCATCAGGGCCCCCCTCCGGACCATGAGGGCTTCTGCATAAGGGCCCCCCCTCTGGACCCTGAGGACTACTGCCTCAGGGCCTCCCATCCAGCAACTGTGCCATTGCATGAGTGCGCACTAGCGCATGCACGTTAGTGCACGCAGCTTTTTGTCAAGTCAAAACACGCTGTTCGCACTGACGCGCATGCAATGGCGTAGAGGGGGCGGGTTGTCGGATGGAAGGCCCGGAGGCAGCAGCCCTCAGGGTTCAGGGGGGGGCCTAGAGGCAGAAGTCCCAATGGGCCCCGGGCCCCCCAGTCCAACCCTGCATGTATTTGACAATAGGTCATAATATATATTAGATAGATAATAGATAGAGATTTCTAAGCTTAGATTAAAGCAGCCCAGAGCACACTGAGCATGTGCAGTGCCACTGACACTCAAAAGATGGCCTAATAAGATCCAAGATGGCAGTCTCCTGTGGCCAACTTTGAAGGTCACGATCATTACTGTTGTAGGGCTGCTCATCCTATAATTATATAATTTCTACCCATATTGTGTTTTTGGCTTTAGTTCTTCTTTAAGTGACCGTTAATAATAGACTTGTAAGTCTGACCCAATGTGATCTCTTGAGTCAATATTAAAAACACGACACACGCAAAAGAAAATGAACCACATAAAACAAATGTTCTGTAAAATACTCATATCATTTATTCATAATCACAGCTTCATTTTGCATTTTTGCTATGGACAAGTGACCCTGGAGAGAGCCAAGGCCAAGTAATATCAGTGCAGATTATCTCCCCCCCCCCCCGAAAGAGGAAGAAGAGAAAGTTTGACAAACTTTTAAAAAGAGAAGGAAGAAAAAATACAGTCATAAACAATGTCGTTATGTCCAGTTGCTTTACATTAGCAAATTAACAGCAGATTCCATAGTCAGCACCGAGAGACAGGCGGATGGATTTCATGTTACCGCTCACATAACAAGAAGAGGAGGAGACACTGGGATCGTCCAATAAGAACAGCAATTGGATAATCTGAGCCCCTGGTGGCGGTAGGGGGAATTGCAAGTAAAGCAATGAATTCCATGTTCATCTTCTCTCCCACGAATTGTGCAAAACATGATAATTAATGGGAAAAATAAACCATGTTCCACTACATTCAAATTTTTTAAAAAAATATATAAAATGTTTTTAAAGGTTGCATCCTTTTGCAGAGCAGAGTTGGGATTTTTAAAGGGGAACTAAAGCTGATTTATAACACAAAGCAGTTTGGGCTCAGTTTCCTGCACTCCTTTGGAATGAGCAGACGTGCAGTAGGGATAGACAGCATTCCGTGCACACAGCAATATATATATATATATCAGCCCATACAGGTTACACACATACACAAATGTACTCTAACAATTGCCTTCTGTTAAAATAAAAATCAGGTTTTTTTAGCGAAAAAGGGGGTATTCGTAGGGCTATGGTATGCCAGGCGGGCTCATTACTGTTATTGGTACAGGATCCGTTATCCAGAAAGTTCCAAATTACAGAATGGTCATCTCCCATAGACTCCATTTTATCCAAATAATGTGGATTTTTAAAAATGATTTTTCTGTGTAATAATAAAACAGTAGCTTGTACTTGATCCCAACTAAGATATAATTGATCCTTATTGGAGGCAAAACCAGCCTGTTGGGTTTCTTTAATGTTTATATGATTTTCCAAATTACAGAAAGATCCATTATCTGAAAAACCCCAGGTCCCGAGCATTGTGGATAACAGGTCCCATACCTGTACCAATGCTGATCCCTGCCTATTCATGATAGTAGGAAGCAAAATGAACATGGCCATGGTCTCAATAGAGCAAAACTACTTTGTGGTCCAACATTTGATTGCCCTTAGCTCACAAAAAGGTTACAAATATATAGTGATGGAGGAATTTATTCGCCTGGCGCAAATTCACGGTGAATTCCCACAATTCACCACCGGAAAATAAATTCGTGAAACGCCTGGAAAAATTTGCCTGCCAAAAATTTGCCGGTGTCTCGTTTTGCACATGGGCGTCTGTTTTTGGACGTGGGCGTCCGTTTTTTTGACGCTGATGAATGTGTGTTGGCTTCCAAAAACGGACACTTGTGTCCAAAACGAGACACTGGTGGCGTTTCACAAATTTTTTGCCGTTTTGCGAATTTATAAGGAAATTCTAGCAAAATTGGGCGAAACGCCCCAGATTGCCCATCACTACAAATATACTATACTTGACAGTCACTCTCTACAGTTCCAGGGATATCTAAGACCCTCATCATCATCACCAAACTGACTTGAATCCCCTACAGGAAAAGCCCAACAAATAAGGGACCGTTGCCCTAGAGTATGACCTTGTATGTTTTTGGGTGAAAATCAGTTTTTTCTGATCTTTCCAATGCTGTATAACCCAAAGCAATGCCATCTCAACAAGCCTCACGTGCCACAGACTTCATAGTGTGCATAAACTACATACTAAATACTGAAGGTAATTCGGAAATTATAGTCCTATTAGAATTGCAATTGATGTGTGCAGTTATAATCTTACGGGGTCAATATAATAATATGGGCAAAGTTCTACTATTTAGTTTGCCATAGCAACCAATCAGCTGTCCAGTTAATGTAACTTCCTGATTGGCTGCTATGTTATTATATTATTTCCTTTCACCCCTTATTAGTAGTGATAGGCGAATTTATTCGCAAAGGCCAAATAAATAAATTCGAGAAACGCCAGCGAAAATTCGCCAAAAAAATAACGACGCAACGTGTCAAAAGCATGCCGCGCCAATCGTTTCGCGAATTTTTCGGCAAAGCGAAACTGGGTAGATTCGCCCATCACTACTTAGTAAGATCATCAGAAATATGCAATTTACCTGCTCTTTAATGCTGCAGACAATGATGTCCTGGGTGCCTGAGGCCCATTGGAAACCTGACCCAAGAGCCCAACACGGTTCCCTGGTGGCCAGTCTGACCTGGGCCTTGGAGCCAAAACTTTATATGATTAAAACATTTCAAAACAAGGACCACTTTAAAATTCTCTACATTACCCAAAACATTACATTTCAGGTGGGTATTCGCTGTAGGCCAGCAACCAAAAGTGCAATATGATCAGCCAGTCCTGGTCCATTAATGTAAATATTCAGCATCAAGAATAACAGTAGTTGCAGTTCTTGTACGTGGAGGTTCATGAATGACAGTGGGGCGGCCGTACCATTTAGCAGTACAAATATTCATAAAAGAAATGCGTGTTTCCCTTTAATAACTGTATTGCAGAAAATGTAAAGTTTGGTGAAAACTTTTATTGGCTAACTGAAGAAGTAAAGATTGCAAGCTCTTGGAGCACCCAGGCCCCTTCATCAGGAAAGCTGGGAAGGCACATCATATATAGTGTTAGATCACTGAAATGTATTCATGGGCAATAAATAAGTTACAGATAGATATAGTGTCAGACTGGGGGCCCCACCACACCATCCCTCAGCCCCCCAGCTGCATACGTAGATGGCCTGCAGGAGTGGGTCAGGGCCGGTGGGGCCAAAACAGCCTGGACCCACCGATGTCCCACCGGCCCAGTCTGACCCAGGATAGAGATAAATTGTAGAGATAATAAAATGAATTAGGGTGGGTTGTACATAGTCCAGGGGTCAGTCAGGCCACATAGTGGGACATAGATCAAGACAGAATAGGGTAAAGTTAACGAGAAGAAAAAAGTGAAGATAGAGAGTAAGGGTCTTGGACCCAGATCCAGACCCCTGGACTATTTACAACCCACCCTAATTACTTTTATTATCTCTGTAACTTTCTAATTGATTGCCCATAAACCCCTGTTCAGTGATCTAACAGTATATATGATGTGTATACAGTATATGAATATATATATATATATATATATATATATATATATATATATATAGAATATATATTTCCAGCTTTCATTAGTATAAGGGGCCTGGGTGCTCGGAAACCTTGCAGTTTTTACTTATCCAGTTACCCAATAACCGAACTTTACATTTTCTGCATTATTTTTTCAATGGCTGACACAATACAGGTATGGGATCAGTTATCCGTAAACCCTTTATCCAGAAAGCTCTATAGGACGCAAAAGCCGTCTCCCATAGACTCCATTATAATCAAATCATCCAGATTTTTAAAAACGGATTTCCTTTTTCTGTGTAATAATAAAACAGAAGCTTGTACTTGATCCAAACTAAGATATAATGAATCCTTATTGGAAGCAAAACCAGCCTATTGGGTTTATTTCATGTTATATGATTTTCTAGTAGAGTTAAGGTGTGAAGATCCAAATTATGGAAAGATTCCCCAAGTCCTGAGCATTTTGGATAATAAGTCCTGTACAACCTCTTACGATTATAACTGCATTGCAGTAGAGTTGAGTGATATATACAGTAAATGTATAAACTGCAGTATTTTTATTTTCTCTCTTGTAACTGACACAAGATGTTGCGTCTCGTTGGCTATTGTGTGTCCCATGTTTATGCTGCTCAAAGTGAGAGAGATCTACACAAGTGTTGCACTCGCTATTTATTTTTACAACTGTGCCAAGTACAAGTGCTGAAGGGCCTTTGTATCCCATGTGTATCTAGTACGTCTGCAACTTACACCTGCCAACTGTGATAACCCAAAAAACATAAAGTCTGTGGTTTTGTGAACAAGAAACTAAGGGGAAAATTAATAAAAGGGCGAATTTCTGCCTTGGAAGGACGGACACACCTTGTGCCACTTCATCAGGCGTTAACTCTCAGCGAATACGCTAATTAATCAAAATGCAAAGTTGCATCTCAGCAGCCGAACGCTAGTGAAGCGTTAATTCATCAGCACAAGCATTTCACGATGAACTTTCGCCAGCAATTATTTCTGCCTCGCAACACTGTGTTAGTTCTCTTACACTTAGGTCAATTTGTATAGGGCGGGTACATATAGGTCGTATATATACGTCTTTATTAGAGATGTTGGTGCAAATGCTTGAAGTGGACACTTATTATTACACATGTCCAAGGAAACAAAGTAAAGACAAAAGAGATTCTCTAATACCCCTATACCCCATGGATGTCCTCTAAAATAAAAACACAGTAACGGAACTAGGTGGGGGTGACCCCTCATCCATGTGGAATTCCTCCCCCCATCCATGTGGAATTCCTCCCCCCATCCATGTGGAATATCCCCCCCATCCATGTGGAATTCCCCCCCATCCATGTGGAATATCCCCCCCACATCCATGTGGAATTCCGATGCCACTGCAGCCGACTCTCAGAGCGTGGGAGTGCGGACCCTGGTCCAATTGCACCCCCTGCTCCCCCAGTAGTTACGCCACTGTGCTGAAATGATGCTCATCACCCTCCCAAACAAACTATTGAAGTTCAGCAACACCGAAAGGCAACGTAGGTCAGCTTAACTTGCAATAACATAGGGGATACATTCAGGGTTGGACTAGGCTGGTGGAACTCCGGGGAAAAAACACGCAAAATAAGGACCCCAGTCCGACTCTGGTTACAATGGAAGCTTTACATTGCTCTGCAACTTTGCTTTCTTATTCAAAAATGCCATTAAAACAGTTGGCTGCCTCACCCAACTCCCAGTAATAAATATAAACAGGTTGGAGAAATGATTTCCTAGAGTTTTCAGATTCCAGCCTTGCGTGTGACAACCATCTCACTCCTCTCCATATTTCCATAACATAAATATCATCTCCAGCTGTTATCAGAGCCGGCCAAAAGGAGGGCGTTATTTTCCTCTCCCGAGCTATTCACAAGTTGTTTTCCAATGCAAAGTGATACAGTCTTTCTAAAGCCCTCGCTTAAATATGCATGAGGCACGGCTAAATAAAAAGTGAAACGTTTTACACACACGGTTTGATCACAGAAGGAAGAAAAAGCCTTGGCTACTTTGTTTGATAAAACACCTCTCAAAGGGAAATGGATGTATTATTTTCTAAAAAAAACCGTGTCTTGTGTAAGGTTTGCTCATATGGATCAGAACAGTATAATTGCACACATCAAAAAACCAAGGATTATGGTTCTCTTTAATCCGTTTACAGATGGGTGTATTAGGGTTGACACCTATCTGGAACGACCCGGACAACCTGGTTTTTGGTAGGGCTGCCCAAGTTAAAATCAGAAAATCCAGACAGGACATCGAAGTGAATGGCATGGCCATCAGCCAATCGCTGATCAGTAACACCCATGATGTCACCCGCCTCCTACATCACTGACCCGCCCCCCTACATCACTGGCCTGCCCCATGCCCATCGTCAACCCCTCCAAAAAAATGGCAACCCTAGGGTATATGTTCTTTTTAATCTCTTTTCCCAAGCATGTAAATTCCTAGGAGAGTCCTGGCCAATACTCTGGTTTCCAAGCTACTCACTTTCCCTCGCTTGCCTGAATACAGATACAGGATTCTGATACGTCACTATGTAAGGATGGAGGGACAACAACTTTCATGTTAGGGCCCCATGAACGTATATATCTCACTGATAAAGTTTAAGGGGGTTATTTACTAAAGTCCAAATGGCAAAAGGTTAAAAAAAAAATCGATTCTTTTTTATAAAATCTGAATTTTTAGTGGCAATTTTGGTAATTTATTATACCCCTGCTAAAAGTCAGAATCCGAAAATACTCCAAGGTGTCCGTGTCCTGTAGAAGTCAATGGCAAAGTCCATTTCAAATTTGAAGATATAATGGTCTGCTCTGAGTTAGGGTCACAAATGCAAAAAAAAGGGGGGTTTCCAGCGATTTAATGAAGAATTCAGACATTTTGGGCATCAAACCTGAAAAATGTTTTTTTTTATTAACGAGTTTTTTAAATAAGGCTAAATTCTAGCTTGGTCGTACTTTTTTTACTTGAAAAATCAGACTTTGATAAGTAACCCCCTTAGTGTCACCTCATCATCTCAGGAGATTTTGAACAATGTTGCGGCTACCATCTTGAAAATATGAATCTAACTCCAACCTGCCAACACCAAAACTGTCTACTCATGGCTGAGAGTCTTCAAAGACAGAATAAAACACAGCAACCTACAGTGTTTATGGGAATATGATTCAATTAATGGAATTCTCAGCAGTGAGAAATACCAAACACGGTAGGTCATGACTGGGAACTGTCTAGAAGTCATAGAAGAAGTCACATTCCACTGCACCAAGAACTTAATTGTTGCTTTACTGATCAAAAGCCTGATGAAGGCCACCCAACATCCTACTTTATGGTTTATGGTGATTCTTCCTAAATGTAAAACTAAAACTATGGTACAACGCCTTAATCTCAGTCTTTGAAGGAACACAGGGATGTTTTACATTAGTCACCATATCATAACATTCCATTGAGTATGAACATTTGTGTTCATAAATCAGTTCCACATCTCTTTCTCACGTCATGTGTACCTTAGTTAGGGTACAGAAGATACATAAAAAGGTGACAGTACCAAATGTGGGGTTCAGGCTTTCCAAGAAAGCAAACATATGACAATGCCATGTACAAAATCAGGAAATTGTGATTCATTCAGACCTTATACTTATTATAGACAAGAACATGAACATATGTACGTGCCTGGTTGAAGATCAGTATGCAGATAACACCTTTCATGCAACTCTAGATGTACCCTCTCAAGGTAAAAACTTGCCATCCTATACAAAGCAGGAATAATTGATCCTATATGAAAACCTTCACCTTTGCAGTGTTGGACTGGGTGCTAGAGCCCACCAGAAAACTGTAGACTGTGGACCCACCAGAAATCCTTAGTCTGTGGACCCACCAGAAATCCATAGTCTGTGGACCCACCAGAAGACCTTAGTCTGTGGAACCACTTTCAAAACTATTATTCCTCCTCTTCTCACTCAACCTCTTTATTCTCCTAGTCTTTTATCTCTACTTTCTATCTTCCAATATTAAGCCTTTTTTCTCTTAAAGAAGTAGGGAATGTCCATGAAATTGGCCAAAGAGTTAGAAGCAAGAGGCCCACTAACACCTGGGCCCACGGGGAGTTTTCCTGGTATACCAGTGAACCAGTCCAACACTGCACCTTTGTGTTGGAAGTTAACTCCTCGTCTCTAAATTCAAGGTAAGTGGTGAGATGTAGGAATTTAAAGTGATCCTCTGCTCACACACTGAAATTAATGTGTAATTTGTGATAAAGGAAATTGTTTTTTTGAAATATATAAGAATAGGTAATGGTCGGAATTATATCTTAAGATTCAAAACTATCTGCATTTGGTCTGGGAGGAACATCGGAGTATTGGTGACTTCAGATTTGGAAGAGCATCGGATTATAATCAACACTGGCTGGGAAGGCAACAATTGCAAAGCTTTCCATAGAAGTAAAGTTCTCATGTTCTCAAAATATTTAGGATCTTCTTAAAAGGACTACTTTCTAGAAGAGGCCCTTGTTGCCCAGCTAATATGGCTGAAGAAGTGTCCTAGGTTGCCTTTATAAATGTCTATATTGTCCTTCACATTAAGCTAAGAACATCTCATTTCATGGCTATCACCTTGCAACCTTTAACAGGTTTTCCCAGCACAAGAAGAAAGACATTCCTTCCATACTGCTGTAACTCTTAAACTTTGAAAGGCCATTTTGAACATGCAGCACTATTGAAGGAGTTCATCTGCCTCCTTTACATCTCCTATCTTTGAAGGACACCAGCTGGTTCTGGAGTGTTACGATTTTTAAAGAAACTTAGGGGTTGGACCAGCTAAAAAGTGCATAGTCAGTCTCAGTATTCATTAATGCTATGACTCATGTAAGTCTGAGGAAATCCCAAAACAAAAATGCGTTTTAAAAGGGAAATAAATTATTTTTTTTAATTAGTAAAAATTTAACAAAAAGTTCTTATTATGCAATACTCCTCTAGTTGCTCTATCAACCATTTGCAAGCAAAGGGAAAGTCTTTAGTCAAAGGACAGTCACTTCGGCCTTCTGCTAGTTGGTCAACCTGAGTGGAACTGTCTTCTGACACAGGAAAGGTTTCTTTCAGATATGGGCAGGGTGTAAAAGTTGACAGTTTCCTTACAGATATTTCCATGTTGCCTTGTTTGCATGGTTGATAGAGGTAATTGGAGGCGAGCAACACCGTATTTTATTTTGATACTTTCTTGTGAACCCTTCATACATTCACATTGGAAAATACATTAAATAAAAGCAGGCCCATGTAAACTTAGGTAACATTGTAATGGGGTTGTATGCTTTGTATTGGATACCACATACTACATAGACTATAGGGTTGGCCCACATTCCTAATCCAGTTGGCCTATTTCCAGCCTGCCATTTATCACCCCACTGTTAGCATTGAAGACCTTAAGGATTCTGAGCCTGGCAACCAGCATGTGTTTGCGTGCGTATGTTAGTACATCCAAAGCTCTCCTATGGGGATTCCTGCATATATGGTTAGCCTACTGAACATCACAGCTTCTGCAGCTACCCCTGGAGAAAAGTAAAGTGCAAAGCCCTTCCAAAGACAGCTCATCTTCTCCTATTTGGACTTCACAAGCCTTGGTTTTGCGTAATGAAGCCAGAAGCAGGTATCGACCAGGAAATATTCCTTTTGATTTGGGAGCTTGAGGGTATAAAGAGTGCTTGTGTCCCTCACATTAGACTTTTCCTGTAATGACTGGCCAGTTTCTCATTAGGATCTGGGGACTGCTTGTCTACTTGTCTGTATAGTTCTCTCAGTTCCTTTATTTCTTGTAAGACCTTTCTGGCCTGTCTCCAATTGGAGGAAGCCTCTCCTAGAAGCCTCTCTGCTTCCTGAAGTACATTTTCAGAGTCCATTTTGCAAGAAATTTCCTTTCCCCTTTTCTTGCTTTCTCCACAGTCCTTCACTTCTTTGAGCAGTTCCTGAGTTTTATCAATCTTCTCTGTTATCCGTTCCTGTAAATGGGATAGTCTCTCTGATTCAGGAGGCCTTTTGGAAACTGGGCGTTGACCTGAGGAGTCTGATCTCGATAAGATCTCCTCCATAGAGGCACATTTGTTTTTCTCAGAGTAAGATAGCTTTTTAGGGACCTGAGGCGTGTAGGTTGTGCCCTTCCCAAAGGAGTCATGGTGAGGCCCCAACTTATCCCAGAACACCTGATCTCTCCCTTGCAGGTTCTCTGATCTGCCCTTTTCTGGGCACTTAAAATTCTCAGAGTCTGATCTGCGACGCTTGCAAGATAAGTGGGCCACAGACTTGTCTAGGTCAACCCTGAAACTTTTATCACAGCTGTCTTGATCTTCTGGTAAGGCATCCTCTTCCTGTATTAGATCCAAAGTTAGCATTCCATCTGATGTTGAGGTAGATGCCTGCAGGTGATTGAAGCAAAAATATTAGCTATGTCATAGATATTGGGTTGTTTTAGCAATAAATTGAACTCATAGTGAGTATTATAAACCCACCTCCCCAGCCTCCTCAGTCAACCTTCCAACAAATGAAAGCATCATGCTTGTCTAGCTATCTCTTTCTTATCCAACAGTCTATAAAAGTCAAAGAGAATTTCAGCCACTTAGAACACTTCCCCTTCCCCTTTGGAAACTAAGGGAAGGGGCAGACAGGTAGATTTGGCCTCTTCTGCCACACGACAGTCTCCTCAAACTGCCTTCTTCCGTCTGCTGAAATGAAGAATCGCCTGTACTGATGCACTCACGGCTCTTCGATTTCTGAAGTTACCTCAAAAGGAAACTTCGGGCGACTTTGGACACCGAAGCACCGCGAGTGCTTTAGCGCAGGTGATTCTTCAGTTCAGCAGACAGAAGGCAGGTAGAAGGCAGTTCATGGAAATTGGCGCCAGGCGACTAAATCTCCCCGAATCTGCCGGTCTACCCTAACAGGTACATATGTCCATCTTAAGTAAATCAACAGTGAGTCAGAGGTCAAAACAAAATTCTTCTATTCAGACACTGTTAAAAAATTAGAACAGAGGTCATGCCAATTGAAGTATTTGAATTCTAACAATACAATTATTCAGCACACCCTCCTGTGAATGAATTACTCACCACTGCCATAAGGTGACCTCTTGTAGGGGGGCGCCTGGTATGCTGGATTTTTGCCCTGTCACGTGTTGGATGAGCAAGGTAACTCTCCTCTTCCACCGTGACCTGCAGAAATTAGTGACGTAGCTTGGATTATGATCTGAACGCATAGGATCTGATG
Source organism: Xenopus borealis (assembly GCA_024363595.1). Lineage (NCBI taxonomy): Eukaryota > Metazoa > Chordata > Amphibia > Anura > Pipidae > Xenopus > Xenopus borealis. Next base: position 99,903,753 of record CM044446.1, on the reverse strand, counting down.
ATAGATTACCAAATAAAACTTGTGGGGGTGGTTAATAATCATACAACTGATGGATTATTTAAATTGTCTGCAGAAGCAGGAGCTAATGTATTTGCTTCACTGGCAATTGTGTGGCTCACCAGCATATGGGCTGCAAGCTGTATTGTTATGGATGGATATTTAATATGCATGGGCACTGCTGGGGAAACTCTATGGGGTAGATTCATCAAAGAGTGAAGTGAAGAGTGAAGTTCCGCCACTAGAGAGAAATTCCGCAGCTCTCCATTCATTTCTATGGGATTTTGAAAGGCGTATTTATCAAATTTATCACCCATTGATGAATACGCCTTTCAAAATCCCATAGAAATGAACTGAGAGCTGTGGAATTTCCCTCTAGTGGCGGAACTTCACTCTTTGATAAATCTCCCCCTATGCCTTTAATACAGATAAACCAATGGGCAATACTTTGCTTTTTGAGATTGTGAAGCTGCAGATATGCAGGTAGGGTTGCCACCTTTGCCGGCAGCTAAACCCGAACAAATGGGGCGGGGCAGATAGCATTAAGGTGGGGCTGTGAAGTTGATGTTTGCATGATGGAATCAGAAGCAGGACACAATGCTGTCCATGGAGTTATGATTCTGGGGTGGGGTTATTCCAGTTTTTTCAATGTTTTAAACTGAACAGAACGAACTGCCCAACTGAGAAGTCTATTCCCACATGACTACATGGGTGCAGGGTTGATTCTTATCTCCCTGGTGCTCTGAGGCAGCTTCCATACGTCAACGCCCCCACCTTCACCTGCTCAGGGGTCCAGGGGGATCCATGACAACAACTGGCTCTTTTTCTTTTCAAAATGCATCAGTTAATAGTGCTGTTCCAGTAGACTTCTGAACTGAAATCCATTTCTCAAAAGAGCAAACAGATTTATTTATATTCAGTTTTGAAATCTGACATGGGGCTAGACATATTGTCAATTTCCAAGCTGCCCTGGTCATGTGACTTGTGCCAGCACTTTAGGAGGGAACTGCTTTCTGGCAGGCTGTTGTTTTTACTCCTCAATGTAACTGAATAGTACGCAGTGGGACATGGGTTTTACTATTGAGTGTTGTTCTTAGATCTACCAGGTTACCTTCCAATTGTTCTGTTGTTAGGCTGCTGGGTGGGGGAAAGGGAGGTGGTGATATCACTCCAACTTGCAGTACAGCAGTAATGAGTAATGGAAGTTTAGCAGAGCACAAGTCACATGACTTGGGGCAGCTGGGAAATTGACAATATGTCTAGCCCTATGTCAGATTTCAAAATGAAATATAAAAAAATCTGTTTGCTCTTTTGAGAAATGGATTTCAGTGCAGAATTCTGCTGGAGCAGCACTATTAACTGATGCATTTTCCCCATGACAGTATTCCTTTAAAGTCACCAGAAATGGATGACAACCCAGTCCCTATCTATATTCTGCCTGATGAGTAAGCCCTATCCACTAATTACAGGTACACAATCTATTATACAGAAATCAGTTATCACTTTTAATCAGTTAGCAAAGCTAATTGCTAATAATTTCCTATTTTTGATTGATTTGCTTTTTTTCTGCTTCTGTAATAATAAGGAACTAACAGCACTTGATAATATGTAAGCGATGTTGAGGTGAGTATCTTGGTATTTACAGTAGACGTTTTTCATCTATTGGCCAATTATTGTTTCCAAAAATAAAAAACCGAAAAGAAAGCTGAGGCCTTAGCTAAACCAAACTAGGCCGAACCCTATATGCAGATGTTTTTTTTCCCTTTACTGCTAGTCAAAAACAGTACAGGTATCTAAGTTGGCATATATTGCCACCAGATAAATGTCCACGTGTGATAGAAAGACATGATTAATTAAGAGGTCCAAGAATTCGTATTTGACATGCACAGCCTCCGACAAGTTCATTTATTTCTACATTGTTCCTGGCGAGCCGCAATAACGCAGCCCTACTTCTTTCTGCTTACTTCATCTAAGATGCGGTTCTTGGCTCGTGTGATTGCAGAGTTCAGGGCATTGATCCAAGACTCCTTCTCTTCGGGGCTGACTGCGAGAAAGATCAGGTTCGGTGCCTAGGAAGAGAAACGAGGTGAGTTACCCCATCCCCAATAATAAAGACCTGCCTGGATAAAGGACGATGCAAAGCACATAAAGACTGATGATAATTAGAAAGAATGTCCTCTTATGTTGTCCTTTAATGTTTGTCATTCTCAGATGTTGTTTTTTTTTTTTTTTTACTATGTTGTTGTCTAGCTATTATTAAAATACCCATCCCAGCTTCCTTTTTCTGCTCTGCGGAGGCAAAGAAGAAAAAAAAAAAAAGGTAGTCATAGCTTTTACCCCTTAAAGGGGAAGTAAAGATAAATTACAGAAGAGGAACCAATTTGTTAGACACCATTAAAGCAAAATCATGAACGTTCAGCCCTGGGCTGGTGGAAAGTTTTTATTTAAAAGGAACCGTCCAGTTGTAATTTGTTGGGGAACGCAACGTCGCAACTCCACCACTTTTTCGTTTGCTCCCAGGAGCTCTTTGTGTAGGCTTGGGCTGGTCGCATGTGTAGCAAACTCTAACCTACAGATATTATTGATCACCTAAGCCCATGCAAGGAGCATCAAAAACAAATATGGTCCTTTGATTCCCAGCAAAGTACCTCAGGACGGTCAGTTGTTATAGACAAAATGACTATTTGTCCTTATCCAGCAGCAGCCGATCTTTTTTCTTCTGCCTGTCCCCAGTGTGGGGGGATTCTTCCAATGACTGCAACTTCCTATGTTAACTGCAAAGTTTGCTTAAGGTCTACTAACCAATCAGAAGGTGGCATTTACTGGTCAACTGTTTGACATCTGATTATTGTTGATGGTTGTTATTAGTAATTAGACTTCAGAGAATGTGGCTACTTCTATTGCACAACGATTACATGATGATTACATGACCCCATTGTCTATATGGACATGTTCTAGGACAGTAACCAGTGTAAATCACTAAATATTGGTTCTCTATATGTGGCCTCCCTCCATCTTGGTACCGCCACTGAAGGTTCTGCACAAAAGAAACGTGTGTGGACTGCATATAGATGGCTTCAAATTATTCTACTTTATATGGAGAATCATCCATCACCATGATGCCATCTAACAAGCATCAGAGTTGTTGTGATGTTGAAAACACAAGGATTACACTAAGCATGCCTGCAGAAGAATAACCAATAAGACTCGTGTATGGCCTCATACACTCATTTGTAGAATTCTTGATGATATTCAATTACAAAAAAAACAATAGGTTAATATCTTAATGTAGCCTCTGCCCCGTTAATGAACATAATGAAAATGTGGGGGTCACTGTACAGTTCAACAGCTTGTACGGGTCACCATGTCTGCTAGTCATGGCCCCAACACAATTCTACACAATCCACAATCTAATAAGCATCAATCCAGTCTGCAGACTCCTTATTGTCTCTGACCCTATTTAAAAGCTATTTTCGGATAGAATTCATAAACGTTATCTGTTTGTGGTGGGTACGTTGCAGCATCTTCAGTCCGATACACATCAACCCAAAATCTCCAGAATTCCTAGGATAAGCCAGGACAGGAATGCAGAGATTGGATTCAAACAGCCCTTGCAAGACTCACAGGGCACCCTGGAGATAAGGTGACAACCTCGCCTCAAGCAGCAGAGAATGGCCTGTTACAAGGGGTGACACATAAACACCTCTTGTAGCTTTAAGGGCCGAATTTCTGAGTTTCAACTTTGGCTCCGCTCAGGGACATAATTCCAGCAGTTGCAGGGGGGGCCCAGGGGGTATAGGGGCACCATGAGGCCCTAATTAATAGACAATGTCAATAAATAGTGGCAAAACTGGTCAACCCCTAGACATTTGGGAGGCCCTAAAAATTATTTGCTGTGTTATGCAACTGGCTCCGCTAGTGCCGAGCGTGCCATTGCATTCATTGCACAAGTGATGCGGAACCTTTTGACCCACTCTGACACTGATGTTTGAAGCGTGGAGTGTCAGGCTGCAGTGGCCCAGGATCGTCCCTGACAGCACCCACCCATAGCAGATGAACACTAAACTCCCATGCAATTTGCCCATATAGATGGATAGCTTTATATAGCAGGGTGATCATTGGCTGCCTATATTTTCCATGGACCAACTGAATTCCAGTGAAATCTAGCTAAAATAGTAAAATAACATAGTATGCTAGGTTCACACATGTCCATCAAGCTCAGCCGTTTTAGTCTATATGTAACCTGCCTAACTGCTAGTTGATCCAGAGGAAGGCAAAAAAAACCCATTTGATGCCTCTCCAATTTGCCTCAGAGGGGGAAAATTCCTTCCTGACTGGCATTTGAACAAGTCCCAGGATCAGCTTGTACTATGAGCTATCTCCCATAACCCTGTATTCCCTCACTTGCTAAACACCATCCAACCCCTTCTTATACCTATCTAATGTATCAGCCTGTACCACTGATTCACTTCCCTCCCTGTAACACCCCTTTCCCTCCTTTCCTCTAATCTCATTGGCTCCCTCCTGTCTGCTGGGAGGAGCTACTGGTGAATAAAGCATCCAACCCCTTCTTATACCTATCTAATGTATCAGCCTGTACCACTGATTCACTTCCCTCCCTGTAACACCCCTTTCCCTCCTTTCCTCTAATCTCATTGGCTCCCTCCTGTCTGCTGGGAGGAGCTACTGGTGAATAAAGCATCCAACCCCTTCTTATACCTATCTAATGTATCAGCCTGTACCACTGATTCACTTCCCTCCCTGTAACACCCCTTTCCCTCCTTTCCTCTAATCTCATTGGCTCCCTCCTGTCTGCTGGGAGGAGCTACTGGTGAATAAAGCATCCAACCCCTTCTTATACCTATATAATGTATCAGCCTGTACCACTGATTCAGGGAGAGAACTCCACATCTTCACAGCTCTCACTGTAACAAACCCCTGTCCCAATATTAAGGCAGAACCTCCTTTCTTCTAATCGGAATGGGTGACCTTGTGTCAGTTGCAGAAATGTGAGCTAAAGCTAAGTACTGGGTAACTTGCTGGCACTATATAAATGATGATAACTAGACTAGACTCGCGTATGGTTATGTTGACTAGTCTGGTTGTGTTGACCCTAGTCTGGCTGTGTTGACCCTAGCCTGGTTGTGTTGACCCTAGTATGGTTGTGTTGACCCTAGTATGTTTGTGTTGACCCTAGTATGGTTGTGTTGACCGTAGTATGGTTGTGTTGACTCTAGTCTGGCTGTGTTGACCCTAGTCTGGTTGTGTTGACTCTAGTCTGGCTGTGTTGACCCTAGTCTGGTTGTGTTGACTCTAGTCTGGCTGTGTTGATCGTAGTCTGGTTGTGTTGATCCTAGTCTGGTTGTATTGACCCTAGTGTGGTTGAAAACAGTCTAATTGTCTGACAACATACAACAACATAAATAGAGTCACTCACAGTGTTCCCTGGTTGTTTGGAGCGTACAAGGGAGAACCTGCTGTGGTTCTTTTTGGATCGACTTCGAGATTTCCGCAGCTCCTCACATTTCTCATAGTCACTCAGGTCAAAGACTTCATGCCCATTCTTCTCATCTTTCACCTACAAAAAAAGACAGGGCCACAGGTTACCAAAATTAATGTGGTTTGATGGTACATCAACCCACTGCTTACCAACTTTTGGCCAATCACATACGAGTATTACTATACATGTTTTATGTAATGAACATTTGGACAGCTTTATCACAGGTCAAGATAAAAATCCAGTCTATCACCAAAAAATTTAAGTCGAGTCCTGTATTTATTATTTTTTCCTAACTTCACACATTGTGATGACATCTACTGGCAAATCCTCCCATAATCTGTTTATATAAAGGATATATCTTTAAACTATTATCCTAGTGCAGCAGGAGGCCCAAGATTTCTCCAAATTTGCATTTACACCCAAGACTTGACTCAGCTGAATCCTCTACAGAAGAAGTCCACATGGTGCAAACGGCACGCAAACAAATGGTTAAAGTCACTTTTGTTGGATTTTCTTTGAATTTCGCAGAAAAAAACTAAATTACACTTTTTTCCCTGTTCCATTTTTGTTAAAAAATAAATAAATAAATAAAAAAGAAAACAAAATTGTGCTGAGCTGATAAATCCCTTGGCTGGATAATAACTGGACTATTGTTCAAACTCCTCCACAATAATAATGCAGGTTTCATTAGGAAACGGAGGTGCCCCCGTATTTATACTAACGAGGAGGGGATGCCTCTGAGTCAATTTCATTTCTTGCTTTAGTTGCATATCTATTGAGAACTCAGAAGGGCTTCAGTTTTGTTGTAGGGCCACTGTTTTTAAATATTTAAATTTTTTTTAAATTAAATTCTAATCAGTTTGGGGCACTTATTGAATGTATCCAGTTTACATGAAAATGCATCTTTTACAGCTGTGGTGACAGTAACACCAAAAAATAAAAGTGTTTTAAAGGAATGTCAAGATAGTGTATTGGTGCCCGCACTGGTAAAAGGGGTGTGTTTGCTTTAGAAACTCTACTATCGTTTAAATAACAAGCTGTTGTGTAGCTATGGGGGCAGCCATTCAAAGCTGAAAAAGGAGAAAAGGCACAGGATACACAGTAGCTAACAGATCTGTAGTAAACAATGGGATTCTTCAGAATGTATCTGTTATCTACTGTGTATCCTGTGCTTGAATGGTTGTCCCCATGGCTACACAGCAGCTTGTTTATATAAACTATAGTAGTACTTATCTGTTATCTACTGTGTATCCTGTGTTTGAATGGCTGCCCCCATGGCTACACAGCAGCTTGTTCATATAAACTATAGTAGTACTTATCTGTTATCTACTGTGAATATTCGCTTGAATGGCTACCCCCATGGCTACACAGCAGCTTGTTTATATAAACTATAGTAGTACTTATCTGTTATCTACTGTGTATCCTGTGCTTGAATGGCTGCCCCCATGGCTACACAGCAGCTTGTTTATATAAACAATAAGTTATATAAATGATATATAGCTATATAAGTTACATTGACTTTGTGATTGGATCTGTGACCACTGTGACTACAGTCTTAACAGTAAAGCAAAGCAAGCTATGCTTTGTGAGAGAAAGAATTTATAGACCCAGAGATGCAGCATACCCCTCTTTTTTGCAAACATAATCAGTAAAAATCTATGTATTTTGTTATTTCCTGAGCTACACAGGGCTACTCCATGTTTGGTCCTTGCGAGGTGGATTAGATTCCCAGTATACAAGCTCCTCCCTTCACCTTTCGTTTGTCTCTTTTTATTCTCTGGGTCTGACTCTCAGGAGTCAGTTCTCCCCAAGTCATCTGGCGTCTGATACATTGTTTAAGCAGACAGAGCATGGCTTGCAGGGAACACAAATGGCACTGCTTTCAGTAGCAACTACGTAGACACATACGTTTAAAACCAGTGAGAATCGGTAATGAAAGCATATTGGAAAGTTGCTTGAAATTATATTTTCTTTCATTACACAAAAAAAAAGATTGTAGTTGCAGATGCCCTTTAAATGCAAATTAGCTGACATATTATCGGAAGGAAGCGGCAGAATGGTGTCTAGTGCCAGCTGTAACCTTTGCTCGCCACGAAATAAAATGTAATGCTTTTAAAGGGAAAGTTTTTCCAATAGCTTCCATTTCGATTAAAAGGGAACCAAAACAATAGCTTGCATCTGCCAAAGCTCTAGTCCCATCCTAAACTTGGTTATAGGATTATCTCCTTCTATTTCTGGCTGATCCGTGCCACAGGCAGGAAGTTGATTCAGCTGGGATGGCTAAGAGCTCTGCAATTTCTCTGCATCAGAGGAGGAAAGCTGGTGTGTGTCTAGCAATGCGCCTTCTCGGGAAATACAGCAGCACCATTTCCAGTAACAGCGGAACTACTGCCCTGCACACCAGTGAAATGGAAACCATTGTTTTTTTTGTGTGTGTGCGTGACCCTGATTCTATACACCGTTATAACAGTAATCTACTTACATATCATTTTTTGTATAAATCTGTTATTCTGCATAGAAAGGACTACCGTACTGCTTCAGTGCTGACTGCTTTAAACGGGTTGTTCACCTTTAAGTTAACTGTTAGTATGTTATAGATTATTTTTTTTTTTTTTTATAATCTCTGCCTTCTTCTTCTGACGCTTTCTAGCTTTCAAATGAGGGGTCACCCCCATCTATATACAAATGTTTTGTAAGGCTCCAGTTTTCAAACATTAGCAAACTGGAGAGCTGCTGAATAAAAAGCGAAATAACTCAAAAACCTCAAATAAAAAACCAACTGCAATTTGTCTCAGAATATGGCTCTCTACATCATATTATAACTCAACGGTGAACAACCCCTTTAAAGGAAAATTCAACCCTAAATTATAAAAAACTCTACCCTATATAGACCCCCCAGCCTAGCGGTTACCCCTGGTAAATGCATCTAACTCTTTAGATTCAGGGCATTGGAGTTCACTGGCGCCATCTTCTTCTCTTCGGTAATCTTCGGGAAGAGTGTGTCGTATCGGCGCATGCGCAGTTGGAACAATCTTCCGTTTCACGACTAACTGAAAAGTTATGAAAATTGTTGAAGCCCCGGAAGAACACCCGAATATTACTGAAGAGAAGAAGATGGAGCCAATTAAATCTATGGGGGAAATTCACTAAGCGGAGAAAATTCGCTACCTTTGCTTTCACTAACGTTCGCCGCACTTCTCCAGGCGAATTTTGGCCAGCACTATGCAAATTCACTAAAGTGCGAAGTTACGCTAAGGTCAGTGAACGGTAGCGTAGTTGCGCTAATGTTACTTCACCAGGCAAAGCGCATTTACGCTAGCGATGCCTAATTTGCATACGGTGCGAATTTCAAAGTATAATAGAAGTATATGTTACAGCCACTACATTCCACTACACAAGCCCAGGAAACCTTTAATAAATAAAATAAAGTTGTCCTATTGCCCTACATGTGCCCCCTGTATAGTTGTGTTGCCATATGTTAGGAAATGTAGGGGGGGAAGGAGGGTAACCCCCCAAAACAATGTTCTCTGTTTTTCAGACTATCACCCTAGAAAGGTAAAACACGCCAGCGTTTTTTTGGGACTTAAAAAATTCCCAATTTTTTTTTTTTCAAACTCCTATCTATTGTATTGAACTTCACCAGGTCTGACCTGGCGAAGTAACGTCTAGCGTAAGTGGTAACGTTCAGGAAAATGATCATCTTAGTGAATTTGCGCAATTACGATCCTTCGTTAGTGCGCAACTTCGCCTGGCGTAAGGGTGTGAAGTTGCGCTAGTCTATCTACTTCGCTAGCGAAAATTCGCCAGAGTTGGCGTTAGTAAATTGGAGAAGTTACGAATCAATGCCTCGCTGACAATTTAGCACTAGCGTTAGACGCTTCGCGCTTTAGTGAATTTCCCCTATGTAGGGGAGGGTTTGAATTCTCCTTTAAAGGAAAAGTAAATGTTTTTCTTTATCTCTCTGTAAATTTGCTCTAAACAGCCCCCCAGATTAATGTACCTTAGTCCCTGCTGCAAGTCTGCTTTGGTTTCTGTGTTATCAGCAGCTTGTTTCCCCTTCTTCCTGGTGCAGAGAGAAGCCCAGCCCCTTAGTTTACTGAGCAGTCCATTTGCTGCTGTTCCACAATAGAGAGGAAGAGGGAGCCAGTGTGTGCATTAGTAAGCTAGTTTCCCCAAGCAAAAGCTGCTACACACACTGCTCTCTGCTATGTCACATTATGCAAATGATCTCCAAGACTAGTCTGAGAGATAAGGTCAGCTCAGAAAGCTAAGGGGCGGGGCTTCACTCTGCACCAGGAAGAAGGGGAAACAAGCTGCTGATAACACAGAAACCAGAGCAGACTTGCAGCAGGGACTAAGGTACATTAATCTGGGGGGCTGTTTAGGGCAAATTTACAGATAGAAAAAAAAAAGGTTTACTTGTTCTTTAAGAAAGGTAGGATAGAAAGTATAATATTTAAAGTGCTACAGAGTGTAGTGGTTGTATATAGGGTGGTCCCTAGTGATGTGCAGATCAGAAACTTCCCAGCCCAAACTGTCTCTTCTGCAATAGAAGCAGACCCTACTAAGAACCTGCACGCCATTGTTGGACCTCTGTACTAGAACTAGACTGGGGATTGCACTTTGCAAGTAGAACAGGGTGTGGGTGGTAAAAACAAAAACTCTACTGATCCCAATGTACAAGACTGCCCATGTCAATACAGGTCTGACAAAGACTACGGTTGAAAAGGTGCATCGGAACCCACCTGACCCCCTCCAAACTTTCCTTTGCCCATAATAATTCTTCTCCATCAATAACGTTGATATCAGGCAGTTTTTCCACAAACCAAGGCACAAAATACTGAAGACAGTGTCTGCTTGTCCTTTACAATGTCTGCACTACTGATCCTCACTACATGTGCCATTAGGATATGCAGTAGTAGCCAGCTCCCCTCGGTTGGCTCGTGAACTATTTAAGTTGGCATTTTTATCAAAGCGTGAAACATCTTAAATTTGCATTTGCTTTTGTTCTGTACAGTTGTGTATCTGGGTTTACTTCCCCTTTATAAAACAAAATCACTCTTTTAGCTTTAGTCTAAACAGCCATAGAAGAAGAAGGCAGTTATGAGTGGCAGAGAGCATGACTGTCTGGGAAGAGTCCTGCAGAGGGTCAGTTGCAATTTGGGTCACAGGCTGCGGGGTTGTAGGTTCAGGTTGGGTCTTGGTCTCAAAAATTGGTTCTGCTCAGGGGTCTATGTCTGGGTGCTACTTCTCTATATTTATAACTCTCAGAAATACGGAAATCTGTTTTCACCCTCAAAATGAGGAAAGGGACAAGACAGGGAAGCGCAAGTGTCATTATCACAAGTTCCGTTTTGCTGACTGTCCGCTCCAGTGTTGGTTATGCAAGCTCCCAGGTGTCTGTACAGTCAGACAGTACACGCTGAAGGAAACATAGAACTTCTTTTGTGCAAGGTTTTTGAGGGTACACTTTAGCCTTTTCTGAATTATTTGCATGTATGTAAGGAAGCATTTGTCTGTATGGCAGCACCATTATGGGCACTGCTGCACATTATTGGATATTTCATAGCCAGGGCTTGATTTACTATGGATACGGGCAAACATGCTGATGAGAGTATGTGAAATCTTTAATCAATCAAATCAATAAAAACATTCTGGTTATTTCTTTATCCCTGTTTTTTTATCTTTTCTTTTTTGCACAAGTGTTTTTTAAGGTGAACTAAAGCACTTCTTCAACACACAGTTAATTCATCTGTCACATCAACTGAAGCCCAACCCCTAGACTCTTTTTCTTGGGAATTAATCTGCATTTTTCCATGTTCTCCATGACCTCCATTTTCCATGACATCATTTCCAACCCTGACACTTTTGACTTGGGGGTGGCCAACTATTCAAATTTTCAGATGTGCCGAAACAACTGCTATAGAAGGTACTAAGATGTCTGTTATAAGGACACACTCATCATTAAACCATATGAAATCTTGTATCTAACAATCTTCAAGTATGATCAGCTTAATAGGCATGACTACTTTCTCAGCTCTTCTCACCTTCTCCTTTCTTCTTCTTAGCTGCTTGTCTCCTCTTTCTTCCATCCATACTCCAATCCCTCTCTTCTATTTCCTTTCCCAGTTACTGTATCTTTTCTCTCTCTCTACCCTAGCATCTATCCTTGCTGCTTCTTCAATAATTATGTCTCCTCTATCCTTCTCCATTTCCACTCAAAAGCTCTTCCTACCATTTCTTGCTTAGGTGGTTACAAATATTTCTCCATCAATGAGAAACCTTCAGCTATGACATGAGCCTAAATCACGTGTCACTGAGTTTAAAGCGTAACAAAACCCTCACCCTCCCCTGTTTGATTAAGTGCCCCCTCAAAGGTTCATATTTTCTTCCCCAACCACATCAAGAACTCCCCAAGAAGCCACCAGCTTCCTCCATACCTTGCCTTAGAACTCGGCAGGGTTGGTGACCACTATGTCTGGACACAACAAATCTGGTACTTGGCTTATTCAATGTCCAAAAGCTTATTCAAAAATTATCTGGTTTTTACATTGCTTGCATCTCCCCCCCCCCACTTCTGCTCTCTCCCTCCCCACCTCATGGTTCTCTCTCCTTTGCCCCCCATCGGGACATGTTCTATCATCTCTCCTTCCACAGCTCTGCTCATTTCTTTCTTCTCTGCACCCCCACCGGTTCCTGTCTCTCTCATCTCTCCCAGCACAGCTACACAAACACACTCACACAAGATAAAGAGAACTTCTGTACACAAACACACTGATGTAATTAACCAAATGAAGGCATCTCACAGCTTTGAAAATGTACGAGTATGCTCCACTTGTCATACTTTCCATTTTAGGAAGGGCCAGGCTTGTGGTGCTTTAAACTTTATTCTAGATAGGCAGCAATATAATTCTATATTTCAAACAGGCTGTGTGCCCAATTATTAGAAAGCTGTGTGAACAGAGCAAATGGGTCAGTACTGTGTGTTAAGTGCACTTGCACCATAACTTGCCTGTTCACATTTGGTGCACAACTGCTTCCCCTTGGAAGACCTGTAGTGACATGTTTGGGCATCTCAGTCTGAGGTCAAGTAAGTGTGAGATTTGTGTCACTTTGCTATCCTAGATACACAGGGAAGCCCAGTTTGAAGGTCAATTAGGATGAGATTTAGGACAAACATACACCACCCTACATATTCTCAGAACTACGGCTGATGAACCAGTGTTCTTCTCTAACAGGAAACATGTTATAAAATAACAAGGATGGAACCTCAAGGGGGCTTGACTAAAGGATGGAACCTCAAGGGGGCTTGACTAAAGGATGGAACCTCAAGGTGGATTGACCAAAGGATGGAACCTCAAGGGGGCTTGACTAAAGGATGGAACCTCAAGGGGGCTTGACTAAAGGATGGAACCTCAAGGGAGCTTGACTAAAGGATGGAACCTCAAAGGGGCTTGACTAAAGGATGGAACGTCAAGGTGGCTTGACCAAAGGATGGAACCTCAAGGGGGCTTGACTAAAGGATGGAACCTCAAGGTGGCTTGACCAAAGGATGGAACCTCAAGGGGGCTTGACTAAAGGATGGAACCTCAAGGGGGCTTGACTAAAGGATGGAACCTCAAGGGGGCTTGACTAAAGGATGGAACCTCAAGGGGGCTTGACCAAAGGATGGAACCTCAAGGGGGCTTGAACTAAAAAAGTTGGTCAAGTTACTGGAACCGACACTGGAGTAGATGTATGGGTTTGTAATGATTCTCTTGAATGTCAATTCTATATCAGTAGAAGGTTGTAATGATTTCCAATGCATCCCTTTTCAGTCTCCAGGCCTTTGTGCAAAGCCATGTTGCATTAATATATCCAAAAGAGCAAAGAGCTGCAGTTCTAACCGCACCTAAATATAACATCAGAAAGGCAGATTAGTGAGTGGGTATATGAGAAGCTGCGGTGCATGGTACTCAGTGTACCAGCAAACCATAAATGCAGAAGAAGGTTTAAGAAATGCAGATGGTTAACAAAATGTTACCCCCAAGGATAGAGCGTCTGGCTGTCACAGACAGACAGAAATAGTGAGCTCCCCATGGTCAGTTAAAGGGTTCCTATTACCCCTCCAGGGTGGTGCTATGGGAGTCCTGTCGACATTAGATGTTGTTGTTTTTTTTTTTTTAAGAACACATTATGTGTATTTGGTCATCATCAAAGAATACAGAGAGTAGTATCAGCCGCTCATTTCAAACATATTTTACAAAGATTTAACATATTTGGTATCTGGGCATCGGATTTTAAATACAAGTTGAACAAAGGCAAAGTAAAGGATGCTCAGTTACGGCAAGTGACCTTATTCTTGCTCAATAATGATTTGTCTTAACAGATACAAGCAGGAATACTTCTCAGTCTCATCAGCATTTAAGGATAATCCTCTTTTTTTAATAGAGTACTTGGTATATCTAATGTTGGGAGGATTGTCTAGTCAGTAAGAGCCAATAAAAAAATGTGATGGTGTATGATAACAGTTACTAAAAAACACAGTGTGACAAACAGAATCATGGGTATCAAGCAAGACTAATTCAGTTTGCACTTGGACATAATTCCCTTTAAAAGTGCTAACGATAGGGGCACATAACGTAAGGAGGAAGCCAGTTGACCAATGGGAGTGGAGCAAATCATCAGTGGTAAGAGGCTGAAACATGAGGGGTCAGAGAGGACAAGTTAATGATGGTTCAGAAGAACCAGATCTTACACACAACAAAGAGAGAAGAAGAGAACTCAAGGTTTAAATATGAGTACTTGATATTTTTTCTAAATGAACTTAAGAAGGATGTAGTCCTTAAGAGGGATATAAATGAGCTGGAGAGAGTGCAGAGACTAAGTGCAACTAAACTGGTTAGAGGGATGAGACTGGGAGACTTCAATTATGAGACTGGGAGACTGTCCAGGTTGGGGTTGTTTTCTCTGGAAAAAAGGCGCTTGTGAGGGGACATGATTACACTTTACAAATACATTAGAGGACATTATAGACAAATATCAGGGGACCTTTTTACCCATAAAGAGGATCACCAGGGGCCACCCCTTCAGACTAGAAGAAAAGGACTTTCATTTAAAGGAACAGAGTAGGTGGTTCTTCACAGTGAGGACAGTGAGGTTATGGAATGCACTGCCGGGTGATGTTGTGATGCTCATTCTGTTGATGCTTTTAAAAGGGGCCTGGATGATTTTTTGGACATAATATCAAAAGCTATTGTGATACTAAACTCTACAATTAGTATATGGGCATATATAATTTATGGAAAAGTATGGTGGTTGTGTGTATGTATACTGGGTTTTAATTTGGAGGGGTTGAACTTGATGGACTTTGTGTTTTTTTAACCAAATTTAACTATGTAACATGTATGTCACTTGATTCACTCAAGTGTGGAGCAGGTTCCTCATTCATTACAAGTGACAATCTGCGTCTTTTACTCAGCTGCATAAACAAACCTCATCTCATTGCAGGGAGCAATCTCAGAAAATCCCCCGCACACAAACCCAGAAGGGGCGACTGTTACATTTTGTATATCCCTGTGGCCCAGGCATGGCCAGCATCAATATACATCTTTTTTTCATTAAAAATGTCTGCTTATTTTTTGTACATTTCTAATGAGTGCTGGCCGGTTAATTGTTACTAATTATATCCGGTTTCCATGGAACTGTATATTTTAAAAGCGCACCTGAATGGGAAATGTACTATGGCAGATGATTTCCCCACAGAATCTTTTGTCAGATAAATTACCCAGTTAGAAGTTCTAGCTCAGGGATTCCAAAACTTTTTTTTTCACCCATGAGCCACATTCAAATGTAAAAAGAGTTGGGGAGAAACACCAGCATTAAAAAAAGTTGCTGGGGTAGCCAAAAAAAGAATACAATTGGCTATTTAGTAGCCCTAGGTGGACTGGCAACCTACAGGAGGCTCTGTTTGGCCATACATCTGTTTTTTATGCAACCAAACCTTGCCTCCAAGCCTGGAATTCAAAAATAATCACTTGCTTTGAAGCCTCTGGGAAGAGATTCCTGTTCCTCAAAAGTCACTGGTTTGGAACCACTGTTGTAGCTGAAAGGATCACACCTGTGTGTTAGGAACCTTAAGGCTAATGTAAGTGGGACCTCTGAAAGGGACTAAATACCCAACAGCAGCCCCTATTGATTATTATGGAAAATTTCACCCAAAAAGGACTTGTAATCAAGTAAGTGGCGCAACTACCAGGGGTGCAGAGAGTGCAATTGCACCAGGGCCCCCACCCCCTTGGGGCCCATCGGAGCCACAAAAATAGTCTTGGAAGTGGTTATCTAGGGGGAGATTTTACAGCACACATGCCATCAACACTCCAGCATGTGATTTATAAAGGTAAGGGCCCGACAGGGGGGCCCAGGTGCCTATCCTGTACCAGGGCCCACCAGGGAGTAGTTACGCCACTGGTGTGCATGATCCAGCCAATAACTACATATGACAGTTTCCAAAGCAAGGACAGTTGTGGGCATATTCTGCTGTAGGAGAAACCATCTGATTAGCCCAAGGGTGAAGACACTCAGGACAAAATACCCCTGTCTGTCTGCCACCACTCTGATTGATATGTTATGACAAGCACCATGGCTGACACACACAGCAGTAACAGGCTGAAGTGAAGGCCCATCTATCACCTCCATGATGCATCAAGTTGGGTGCTTGTCATTACAAACCATTAGGAGCAGGAACAGGAGGACTGGGGAGCTTTGATTGCCAATGTCTCTGTCTGGGCTCAGAATCCTGCAGAAAATGCAAACAGTAGATTTCTGGTACCCACACCCCACACACCAAAAAGCACCACTGGAATGACCTAGCTCTAGGTTAAATCCAGGGCTTTGGTCAGACAGTACTAATGCTTTTTTTGCAAACTAGGCAACCAACCGATTCCTTTCTTTGAATTTTAGGAAATTTGAGCTATTGTTTTTGAGTGGCGTAAGTGATGTTCTCATTGTGTTCCCATGAATGTTTCTTTTGCATACCAGAGACCCAACAACGTGTTCATCCCATGGAAACAGGATGGAAATATTTCCCCTATAGGATTTGTAAGGCTTTGGGAACAACTGATCAAACAATCTATGGAGAGGAACCATCTGTGTGAGCCAGGAGTCATCATCTGGAATTCATCCAACCAGGAAGAACGTCAGATACCATACGTCTGCTCATGACCTCAAGCTCCAAGCCTGGGTGGGACCACAATCAGCCTTTATTATTGTTATTATTACTCATCACATGGAAGAAGGTAAAAGAAAAATGTCAAAGAAGACATCAAAACATTTATTTCATTTTTCAGTGTAACGTGTATGTGTGTTAATTATATATATGGGTCCCTCCTTTATACCTGAACAATTTGTGCCGAGCACCAGCAGTAATCCCTTTTGCTATCCCCCACTCTAGACCCTGTCAATTACAGGGTTAAGTCAGACTTACTGTCAATTACAGGGTTAAGTCAATTGCTAAAAGGACATGTCCCTTTAAAGGGACATTATTTGGACCAGTTATGCATATAGAAAAAATACATATGGGTCCTTAATTATTGGAAGGTTCCATTGTTTGAGTAACTTAGCCCAATAGAGGTCACTGTTTCAGTAGTAGAGTCTGCAAAGGGGCATAAATTCTTGGCACAATCATAGCTGCCCCCTTTCATATGAATTAACACATATATACAGATAACGAATCCCCCTTCTGCAGAATAATGGTGTCTAGAATGTTGTACTTGGCATCATTAATTGCCCTCTTGGCATGAGTACTGTAGGCTGAAGATAGAAACAAAATGTTGTTTTCTCTAATAATGGAAATGGCACACTGAAAAGGAAATCAGTGAAGATGCAACTGTCAGCTTTTGCCATTTCATAGCTGGAGAACTAGTGGACAGTTTTGTTTGTAAGAAAAAGAGACCTAAGAAGAGAGGGGATTCATGAAAATGAACAGAAATGTTGGTATATATGCTTCTAGTACATTGTGTGGGGAAAACACAGACCTGTCAACCATCCCGTGATTTTTGGGAGTCACTCCAATGGGGATTTTATCTGGGCACAATGGGTTGTGGTCTGGGAAGAACAGGGCATTGCCAAGAATTACTCTAGTTTCTTCTGGTGGGGAGTTGCTTCTATCAGTCCATACTATTTGGCGTAACAGTAGCATGGATTTTGGGGGAGTCATCATTTCAGCCTAAATATAACAGTTTAATTTGAGCTTAATATAAGAAAAGACAGTTAGGCTAGACACATACTGGTTACCTATTGGCGGGAATTGTTTTTAAAAAGGTGGTGGAAAAGCAATAGGTGACATAAGCCTAATGGCCAAGATCAGATGACAGTAATTTAGTTCCAGGGAATATGAGCAATCTTCAACCCAGGCTTGACCCTAACTTGCAGCAATTATTAGCAAACACCATCCCACCCCGCAGGTGATATCATACTTGGGTGGAACTGAAGAAGTAGAGGTTGGGAAAGAACAAGGTAATTGGATGTGACATGACAGAAGGTGATGTCAGTAGTGAGAAGGGTCTTGGAAAGAGCAAATTGGAAGAGAGTTGCACAACACCATAATGTTTGCAGGTGGGGATCTTACCCCTTTTATTTTTTACCACCCATTTATCAACGTTTCGGGGGGTTTCACCCTCCCTTCATCAGGAAGAGGGTCTTGGAAAGAGTTTTGGCAATACCAACAGAGTTGTGATGTAGAGGGGCCCACCACCAGGCCTTGGCAATACCAGCAGAGTTGTGATGTAGAGGGGCCCACCACCAGGCCTTGGCAATACCAACAGAGTTGTGATGTAGAGAGGCAGACTCGGTGTAGATTTCGGTTAGAGGGGAGCCGCAAAGGGAATTAGAGCTAGGCTGGTGGAATACTGGTCAGCAAGAGGAGCAATAGGTCAGCCCAAGGGCAAACCAATTGGTATTAGGTCTGCACACCAATAATACAGACTTCTTATGCAGAAAGAGATGATCAAAATGGCCATAAATACTTGAAATGTGTCCATATAAATATATTTCAATATACAACGAGGTAATAAGCCGTGCACACAGCCCACTATTCATTAGGGTGCATGTAAAGACAGAAGAAGACGGATTATAGCTGGGTAAATGTTTAACTATCCCTATTTCCTCATGACTCTTCATGCATTTGTATAGAGCATGTGAATGGAAATATGCAAAGAAGCAATTCAGGTCTCCGCAGTCACACTCTGTCCTGCATTTAAGGGAATAAAACACCTTCTTCTAATGTTTTCCCATCCCAAAGATTTATTAGGATGTAAATTAATCTAAAAAAATTTCCATACAGGGTATTGAAATTTGTCCCAGGTGCATCTTATAATCTTATTGAAACCCCGCATAGAACACACAAAAGAATATTTGCCAATTATCTAAACCTGCCACGGAAACTAATGTAAAAGGTCACACTGTAGTAACACTCCCCATTGGTTAACAATAAATATCCCGGTGTTTAATAAGGTTGTCTCCATCAGCCCGGTATAGGTCCTTCATTTTTAAAAAAATTGATTTAGCCGTTTAGATGCCCTTTAGACGGTTAATGAGGCCCTCTCTAGCGGCTATTTCTCCTGCTCCATGTGGTGAGTCACAGGCCCATAAATAATGTTTATGAGTGGAATTTAATGCAGGAATAACTCATTAAGGACTTTACTGGAGTGTCTCCAGTGGCCCAAGTCTCTTGGGGTCAACTAATCTTGATGCTTCTGATTTGGAGACGGAGGTCATAAAAAATGAAAAGGAAAATACACAGATGTCACTTGGCTTTGATAAAAACATGGACTCTTTAGGGAACATACTGTTTGCATTGTCACCTGATAGGAAACAGTTTGCCCTTGGTGTAGACTGTAAGCTCTTTAGCCTATCAATTAGCAAGCACCATTAGCAAGCACTGTCTTCTTTAATTAAGATATTGTTCAGGTGAAAGGTTTTCTGTTATAGAAATAAGATATCTTGGGGCAAAACCTAGCAAGGTATTTCATTGTGTTTGGCAGAAGAAGAGCCAATTACATGTCACTCTGTGCTTATCCCACATCAAGGCTGAAGATCGACATCCAGTCGTTAACTAGGTCATTTGTAAAAAGCAATCAACTGTGTGCTCAATGCTGAAACTATCTATAGCTGCCTGCACATTGACAGCAGGGGTCCTCAAAACATTAACTCCCTCCAGCATTGGAGTACTGTAAACGATAAGGATATTAGAAGTCACTGAGGGGTTGTAAATGATAAGGATATTAGACCACATAAAGGCACAAGGCTGCAGTTATACAGGGAACTCTGAGTATCACTCATGTATTATAAGGGATAATGTACCCCCTACTGTAAACGATAAGGATATTAGAAGTCACTGAGGGGTGTGACCATATAAAGGCACAAGGCTGCAGGCTGAGTTATACAGGGAACTCTGAGTATCACTCATGTATTATAAGGGATAATGTACCCCTACTGTAAATGATAAGGATATTAGAAGTCACTGAGGGGTGTGACCATATAAAGGCACAAGGCTGCAGGCTGAGTTATACAGGGAACTCTGAGTATCATTTATGTGTAAGGCATAATGTACCCCCTACTGTAAATTCATGACGTTGTTGTGATATAGTATATATTAAAGGTTATTCGTGCCTTTCATGGTATAGGATATCCCCCCTTTGTATTGCTTTACTTATCCAATGTATCATTCACATCCTCCCCCCATCATTCTCTCTGCAGAAGTAATTTAATCCTCTCTTCTAGTCTGTTCACTTTCCTCTGCCTACACAACTTCTCTTGCTAAATATCATCTTGTAGTCTTGAACATCATCTTTATTGGCAATACTCACTCCATCTCTGGTGTCCAACATCACAGGCTGCCTATTAACAAAAGGTCCATGGATGTGCTCAAGCCCACTACCAATACAAAAGGTGTAGGGAGGCTGAGCTGGGTCAAGGCGCATAGAGATCTCAGTATGGAGATCCTACACCATTCAATATTGGACTGGCCCACTGTGATACCGGGAAAACTCCCGGTGGGCTCAGGTGTGAGTGGGCTCCACTGCTTGCCTTCTAACTATCTGGACTGATTCACAGCCATTCCCTCTTTCCTTATGGGAATGAGCAGGTTAAAGAAGAACAGAGTATAGTATGTTATAAAAGAGACTAGGAGAATACAGAGTTTGGAAGAGGAAAGGAGGAAAAATAGTTTGGAGAGCAGGCCTAAGGTTTAATGTTTAAGGGGAGCCCAGCCGACGCTGACATTATTACACTGTGATGATATCACGAGGACCATATTTTCTATAGGGGCATCTAAAAAAAAGTAGAGTCAATATCAAAAATGGCAGCACCCACAACCTTGTGGCATGGCACAATGGGTACGTTTAAAGGGTCCAGATGTGAATTTGAGGAGAAAATATCCTTTTTAATGAATGCACTACATCTTTATACTATGAGCAGATTAACTAAATTTACTTGAATAGATCTTACGATTTAATCGGGTGTTCGAATATGCAAATTTGGCCACTTCGATCATCGCATACTAAAAATTCGATAGATCGAATGATCGGATATTCGATAATCGAAGGGCTTTAGCTTTAAAATTTTATTCGACTGCCTACTTCGCCAGATTGAACCTACCGAATTGCAATAGAAGCCTATGGGAACCCCCATAGGCTTTTTTTTCTATCACCTGCTCGAATACCATTCGTAAGATCGAACCCCTCGAACGTTCGAAGCGTATGATTTTTTCGTGAAATTGAATGATCGGTATTCAATCGTACGATTTTATCGAGGGATCGAATATCGAGGCACAAATAGCCTAAAACTATTCGATAAGCATTCGGTAGTCGAATGCTTATCGAATTTCGAATGAATTCGAGGGTGAATAATAGTAAATCTGCCCCTATATATTATATTTTTTGTTTAAGCATGAATTCAGCAATGCTGTTGTATATTTATTGGAATATTCATTTGCTCAAGCTGCGAATCCCTTTCTGCTGTAATATTAATTATAATGGGTTTTCTTTTTCATAGAAGCGCAACATACAGCTGATAAATAGCATGTTTTCTGTTTAATTAGTAGCCTGCTTGATGGAACACATAAAAATATCAGGGCTGTTTTTGCAGCTGTTTAACGGACTACGAGGTGGGCAGCAAGTAAGTGACCAGGTCTTCTTTCCCATAACCCTCTTTAGATCCGGCTCCCACTGTTTCCCCACCCACGTATTTCCCAACCCCGTGGCGTCTGAAAAGCTGCACAGGAACAAAAAAGCTCTAGACTGGGGAGCTATAATCACTAGGAAGCTTCTAGGCTTTCAGTGCTGAGAATTCCTGCAAAGCAGTTAATTAAAGCCCTGCTCCTTCTCCTGTTGTAACCTACACAGATTTCAGGGAAGGCTCATAAGAGAGGAATACGTTAATATGCTTTCCATAGACTATGAAGTTAGGACCGTATGTTCTTTTAGTGCATTTAAAAGAAAACTATTGTTACCTTGCGAGGGCTGTGTGCACAATTGCTCCATTTATGGCCAAGCTGCAGAGACTGCAGCCCCCAAATAAACTGGTACCCCCATAGGGCTTCTGTATCACCCTGGTGCTGCAGCAGTTGGACAAAAAAGATCTGAGCCTCAAAGCTCTTTAAAGGGATACTGTCATGGGAAATAGTTTCCCAGCTGCCCCCAGTCATGTGACTTGTGCTCTGATAAACTTCAGCCACTGCTGTACTGTAAGTTGGAATGATATCTTTTTATTACAAAGGTCCAAGGAGCCTTAATAAAGACAAAAAAGAGATCCCCTACACATGAGCCCATTGTAAAATGAATGTTCCATGGCCCTCAAATATCTGTCCTAAAGTTTGTTAGGACTTTTTTTTTGCCTTTTAGAATCCTGACTCCAGGGTATAGAATATGATGTCACTTACATCAAATTGAGGAAGATCTAGCTTGGTTTCAGCAGTTCGCCTGGTCTGAGGTGGCGAATGAAACTCTGGTGAAAGTAACGGAGCAACGACCGGAGCGAAAAGTCTATTTTGTAGAGTGAATTATTTACAGTGTAATTTAGAAAATAAAAAACTACATCATAAAAATCATAATAGAATCGCTTTAACAATAACTCCCTCTACTTCTCTAGAACTGTCTCCTGTTGACTATTTTAAGTCAACAAGAAAGGTAGGGCACCAATCGTTGGCTCAGCATGGACACATTCCCCAGTACGTCACTAGTTCATCCAGTGTCAGAGTGGACCTCCTAGGGCCCAATCTCACAAGAAGGAGATGTTGAAATCGCTATATGTATAGACCTACAGTCAAAAGGAAGAAAAAGGACTGAGGGTAATAATCCTTTACTGGTGCCCATCGGGTCTGGGGTCCACTGGGACTCACCTAGCGGACTGGTAAAGATGGAACTCCAAACTCAAAAATTAAAGCACACACTCCAAAGAGTGTAATTATGAGCCCCACAAAGATGGGCGGTGACCACGTTGTAGAAGAATTTTTGTCCAAAGGTCCTCTCACTTAAATGAGGGTACTTGCATTAGGGGCACAAAAATAGAACCTGCAACTGACTGAAGCAGCATTATGGTCAGCTGACAAGAAGTCAAAGCTAAAAGACAGTACCCAATGTGTACTAAGGTATAAGCATCCATCTGCCAATAAGGCACCCTTCTTGGGTATAATCCACAGTCTATAAGAGAAGTCTCATTGAGTGTAGAGCAGTGATCACCTGGAAGGCTGCAGAATTTCCAGCAAATGCAGTGGAAGGGGTTGCACATGCGCCTCCAGAGAACTTGAGGTTGACCAGTGAAAAAAAGAAAAAGTGAAATAGAACAGTTGATCCCCAGGTAGCAAACCGCTCAATTCAGCATTAAATACCCCATCACTTTGATCACAGAGAGAGCACAAACCATAGGTATCCCACTTCATAGGGCAAATCTACAGGAATAGCCCCTTACATTTACTCATAGCCTGTACAGTGACATACCATAGAGCAGTGATCCCCAACCAGTGGCTCAGAAGCAACATGTTCCTCAGCAACCCCATGGATGTTGGCCCCAAAGCAGGTGCTTATTTTTGAATTCCAGGCTTAGTTGCTGTGTTGCTCTCCAAGTCTTTTTTTTTTTTACGATTGAATGTGTCTCACAGGTAAAAAGGGTTGGGGACTCCTGCCATAGAGCTACACCAGTCCGGGTAATTCACAGTACTAACACAAAAAGTTGAAATAATGGTGACTCTTTAACAGCAGCGAGAACACTGCATGAACATTTTAACTGGTAACTATGTAGCATCAACTATACACATTTTTGAAGGAAGGATAAAGCTACAGAGCCCCTGTTCCCAGCCTTTCCTCAATGACTTGTCAAAGACAAAAAAAAAGCATCTTATAAAAGCAGAATTAGGTTTATGGGTGTCTGCTAAAATGGCTATTGTCAGAGCAAGTACAGCCCTTTTCATGCACCTAATCATTTCTCAGTTTTCCAAAAATAACATTTATTCTCTGTACAGGAAATAGTTGCCTGTTAAGTGTTCTTGAATGGCATTTGTTTATTAAGTAGTAGCAATCCAACCGGGGCAATTGTATTCATAGACCTTCAAATTATGATGGTTTGTGGAAGGCACTTTAATGTTTCAGCGCAATAATGCCGCGATGCATAGAGTGAGGTCCATACAGAATGGGGTTTGGGATTGCTGAGATGGGAATGGAAGAAAGTGACTGGCCTTCAAGGAGCCCTGACCTCAACCCAAATGGACCCTTGTGGTATGAACTAGAATGTTGACTGAAAATAAGGCCTGACCACCAACATCACGAATGCTCTTGTGGCTTAATGGAAGCAAATCCCACCAACAATGCTCCAACATCTAGTGCAGTGATCCCCAACCAGTAGCTCGTGAGTAACATGTTGCTCTCCAACCACTTGGATGTTGCTCTCGGTGTCCTCAAAGCAGGTGTTTATTTTTTAATGTCAGGTTTGGAAGTAAGTTTTAGTTGCATAAAAACTAAGTATAGTGCCAAGCAGAGCCTCCTGTAGGCTGCTAGTCCACATAGGGGCTACCGAATGGTCAATCAAAGCACTTATTTAGCTCCCCAAGAGACTTTTTAATGCTTATGTTGCTCCCCAACCCTTTTTACATTTGAATGTGGCTCACGAGTAAAAAAAGGTTGGGGATCCCTGATCTAGTGGAACATCACAGAAGATCTGAGGCTGTTTTAGCAGCAGAGGGAGGAACAACTCACTTCCTTTGCTGTTGTCTTTAGATTTGGACTGAGATGTTGGAAAGGTGGAACGCCTTTGGCCTTATAGCACATCTGTGGCACATAGCATGCAAACTTGAGGCTCCTTACTTAAAATAATAGACATTCAAGGCAGAAAATAGGATTAATGCAAGCTGATCTGCTCCAGTAACCCATAGCAACCAAGCAGCAGTTAACTTGTACTGTACTCTAGTGCAGTTAAGTATAATAAAAGCATACCGTTGGTTGCAGGGAGTTGCTGGGAGAAGCAATTCTCTGCATCGCTCTGAATAAGAAACCACTTAACCCCAAAACTTCCAAACGTGTGTCATTGCCCCATCCAGAAGCATGTTGGAAGTAATGTTTAAAAACACAGTTGGGAGTCCAGGATCCCATCTACTAGGACACAGTGAGATGAAAAAGAACTAGGTCCTATGCCAAGGATCTCTGGCTTGGTGTCCCAGTAGGCGGAAGCTCCCAGGGACTTGTAAACAGTGGGCAAGTACAGATGGTGAAGGCAAATTAATGCCAAGTCTATGGTGCTTCGGGTCCTGAGGCTACTAAAGAAGTAGACTACGCACAGTATGCCTTGTACCAGCAAATCCATTTCTATGAATGCATTTGTGTTGATGGGTTTTGGGTTTCTTCTCTTTAAAGGAATGTGAACACGGAAATACGAGCTGGCCTAACCAGGAATGGTATAGTGTAACCTACACACACACACACACACACTGCCGTGCATCTCCAGCCAATCATGTACACCCAATGCCTACACAAACCAGCCTTTGTCTACTAGTTTTATATGCTTTTTATAACAGGAGAGGATTTTCTCCAGGGCCTATAACAAACGAGTCGGTAAAAGTATCACCGGTTAACCCAGAAAAAAAAAATGACATATTATTAAAAAATAACAATATCTGTGCCTGCATATGAACGTCTATATTATATCCAATATATGACATGGATACAACTGCAGTAACTGAATCTTCTCCAAGCAGGCTTCAACTTATTCAACAGCAGCTGTTTTATGGCCTCAAATCCCCATCATGCTCGCTCAGGGTATAGCAGCTCCGCAACAGCTGGACTACCCACACAGAGGTACCATTACCACAATACATGCATTTAGCCTCAGGAGCCATAAATAGAACGAACCTCGGAATTTAAGCACCGTGAGGGAAATTAAACCCTAATAAGGTACATGGTTAGAGATGCAGTATTTTGTGTATTGAACCCAGATGTTCAGCAGCCCTATAACAGTAATGATCCATTGTTAGGTCTTTTGTGTGTCAGCGGCACTGGACATGCTCTGGGCTGCTGTTGAAAACGTAACGTGCATCATCACGTGAGCGATGATGTCACAACATGTAAGGTTGCGCAGCTGTGGGCGCCATCTTTGTCATGTGTTATGCTTTCTTTTGCCCTTACTTCCCGTTACCAGTTTTTTGGTTTTAAAGCTGCTCAGTCATTTGTTCTCTGCCCAAGCTGGCTTCTGGCCGTCTTAGATCCTGCTACAGCCCTTTTACTGCTTGTTTTCCTGGTTTTGACCTATTTGCCTGTTCCTTGACTAGGATCCCTGCTACCAGGCCCTGACCATTAGCAGTGTTGACCATGTCTAGTCTGAACCTTGTCTGTACCTCGTATTAGCTTATCTGACTTCTGCCGTTTGTATGATCTCGGTTAGAACCGCAGCAGAAAATCCGGTGCCCCAAAAGGGCGTTGGCGAAAACCCGGGACTAGCCAAGCTCTTCTGCTCACTAAAGAGTCTGATTTGAACTCACAGCCTTGTCGCCTGGTTCCTATCCTATTATAATATGAGTCTGAATTCATTAATCAGCCCTGTATTGTTCATAGAACCCTAAGCTCAGGTAAGTGACAGCAGAACAGAGCATGTGACGTGAATCAACCTTATATTGTGACTATATTGACACTAGGGGGCCGATTTACTAAATTCACGTGAATAGATCGAAGTTCGATCGAATTCGATCGAACAACGATCGTAGGAAAAATTCGATTGGTCGAATATGCAAAGTTGGCTTATTCGATCATCGACTAGCGAACAATCGAATATTCGATCAGCAAAGGATTTAATTTTTAAAAGTTATTCGATTGCCTACTTTTCCAGATTGGACCTACCGAATTGTAATAGAAGCCTATGGGAGCCCTCCCATAGGCTTCTGAGGCTAAGTCCTCATCAAATAGGATTCGTACGAATTATTCGATTATTCAAATAATTAATTCGAATGATCGAATGATCATTATTATCGTTATTCGATCGTCGAATGATCGAAGATCGAATAAAAGGGCAGCCTAAAACTATTCGATTAGCATTCGAAAATCGAATGCTAATCGAATATCGAGGATAATTGAATTTTTTGGGGGGAATAATAGTAAATCTGCCCCTAGGTGTACTGTATATTGTGAGTGGGTCCCTAAGCTCAGTAAGTGACAGCAGCACAGAGCATGTGAATCAGTGAATCAGTAGAAAAGAAGATGGGGAGCTACTGGGGCATCTACTGGGGAGACACAGATCTTTACTGCTAAAGGGCTGTGGTTGCCTGGGGCTGGTACACAAACACAAAACATAAGGTTTTACAAGTCGGAGATGTAGCTCTCTTTAAAGTGTAAAGGTTCCACCATGCTTTGCTCATCAGCAGGGCATCCTCCATTCATATTGGCTCCTATAGAAAGAGTTGGGACTATAGAGGACAAGGAATCAGAGGGAATAACCACAGCCATTGAGAATGAAGGCTCTTAGCATTGCGCTGAGACATATCACTAGACTGAATCGTACCCATGTTCTCATCACAACATGGCCCACACATTCCACACAAGGCTGGTTTTCACTACATTGTACAACCTTCCCCGACACTGTGCCTGCAATTGTGATTCATAGACTTCTGTGCTTATACGTTACCTCTTTCTCCGACATGCAGAGCTGATCCCCCCGTATAGCGACGTAACGGTTCTTCCATAGCTCCCTGAAGATGCCCTTCCCGCAGTATTTTCGAATCCATCCCACTTTTTCTGGCTGGCATGGGGCCTGGTTTCCGTCTAGAGGTCCCTAGAGAGTCAAGCGATAGAACACAAATGAATACATGGAAATGATTAATATTAACAATCAGGTCGGCAGACTTGCAAGGGCCAGCGAAGGTTAAGCAACAAATCTACATTCCAACAAAAGGCGACTAATCTAAAGTTCCATATTAAGAAAAAAAAAAAAAAAAAAAAAAAAAAAAAAAAAAAGCCTCTCAAGCCTATGATTAAGTACCAGGGGGTACGAAACGCGTAAGGCGAAGGATCAAGGGGTCTGTATATGAATTTTTTTACGGATTTATAGGATGAATAAATATTGAAATTTTTTAAACATTCCAAATGGGACTCCTTGGAGCTTAATCTTTTTGAAATTTGACTAATCTAAAGTGCCTAACGTGGAGCCCAAGATAAGGGAGTCGTTTGCCAGACCCCCATTGTAGATGCAAATTAGGGGGTGAATTTTTTGAGTTTAAAAATTCACACATTCAAATTGTAATCTCCCTATTTGTGTGTAAATTCGAATGTGAGATTTATCCCACCTTGACCATGGAAACAGTCGTAATTCAAATATTAGCCACCTAAAAGTCAAAGGCCATTTGGAGATGTTAATAGATTTCCTACCGTTCGAGTTTTTTTTTTATTTTGGGAGAAAAACAAGATTCGTGCAAAACGAATACGATTCAAATTTTCAAGTTGGAACCATTTGATATTAGCAATTCTAATTTTTTTTCTTAAATAACTTCCCAGTCGAATTGTTAGTATATTTAAAAATATTCGCATGAATTCGAAATGCGACCTTTTTGGTAAATGGGCCTCTAGATATCATTCTACGCCATGCTGGAACATACACATATATAAATCCATCTTTTTCCATATCCA
Source organism: Xenopus borealis (assembly GCA_024363595.1). Lineage (NCBI taxonomy): Eukaryota > Metazoa > Chordata > Amphibia > Anura > Pipidae > Xenopus > Xenopus borealis. Next base: position 99,875,121 of record CM044446.1, on the reverse strand, counting down.
CTGCACCAGTGATCAGGTCAGCTGTGGCTCTCCACTGCTTTTCCTGAACTGCATCTCCCACTTCCTAAGTGCAGGCAGGAAGCTGGGAGTCCTGTAGTTCAGCAACAGCCGACCAGAGTGTAAATTCGCACGTTAGTGAATTTGCGCAGCGCAGGCGAAAATTCGCCTACAACAATTCTGTTTTTATAAATGTTTGACTACATATGTTCTAGTGCCTGTTAATTTAACGGGCTTAATGTAAAGTTCAAGTCTCTCTGCGTCCAGTCCCTGTGTGCGTGGAATTGCGCAACTGCAGATGTGCCCCACGGACCGCCTCTGGCGAATTTACGCTAGCAAAGTAGATAGACGAGCAACTTCGCACCCTTACGATAGGGTGTGTTTTACCATTGTGGGTGATAGTCTGAAAAACGTAAATACGTTACCTTTCGCCGACCAGAGCGTAAATTCGCACGTTAGTAAATTTGCGCAGCGCAGGCGAAAATTCGCCTAGAACAATTCTGTTTTTTATAAATGTTTGACTACATATGTTCTAGCGCCCGTTAATTTAACGGGATTAATATCTAGTATATATAATACTTGATGCGTGCGTGTGTAAGTCAGGGTATGAAATAATGCGTTTGTGTTCAACTAGACAGCATTGTAACATCATTCATACAGTTGCCCCCGACTCCTTCTAGATTGTAAACCCTAATGAGAAAGGTCCTCGTAACCCCCTGTACCAGTTAGTATGTTTTATATACACCCTTGGTATGATAAATTAAATACATTAACCTAAAGTTTGTGTGTGAAATTTATAGCATATATAGACACACACAATTAGGTATATAGTATGTATACACAATATTTCTTAAGTTATTTAAAGCAGACCAATATACTCTGTGTATATACACAAATATATATATTATTATATATAGAAAGAGACACAAGCATATTAGGGATGCACCGAACCCCAGAATCCTTCCTGAAAGATTTGGGCGAATACCGAACCGAATCCGAACCCTAATTTGCATATGCAGATTATGAGTGGGAAGGGGAAAACATTTTTTGCTTCCTTGTTTTGTACCAAAAAAAGTCACGCGATTTCCCTACCTGCTCCTAATTTGCATATGCAAATTAGGATTTGGATTAGATTCGGCCAAATCCGAATCTTGCTAAAAAGGCCGAATCCCGGACTGAATCCTGGATTCGGTGCATCCCTAATGCATATACACAGAGACACATATACACACATACAAAATCCAGAACAAATTACGCTATTATTACTGATTAAGCGCCAACATATTCTGCAGCACTTTACTACAGAATATTAAATAAATCAAACACACAGAAACAGAGTAATAAAGAGGATAAAAAAAAGGCCCAGCCCAAGAGCTTGCAATCTAAAAGGTCTTTGCAGTATATGCAATGCAATGAATGTGCAGCAAACTGCAACAATAAAGTATATAGTATGAGTAGGAGAAAATGACATGTTTAAGAATATAGATTATTGCTCACGCTGATAGATAATAGATATATTACATATATGATAGATAGATAATAGATAGATAATATATCGGATAGATAGAGATTGATAATAGATAGAGATTGATAATAGATGGATAGAGATTGATAATAGATATTGATGATAGATATGATAGATAGATAGATAGATAGATAGATGATAGAAAGATAGATAGAGAGAAAGCAAGCGAGAGATAGATGATAGATAGATAATAGATAGAGATGATAGATGATAGATAGATGATAGATAGAGAGAAAGCAAGCGAGAGATAGATAGATGATAGATAGATAGATAGAGAGAGAGAGAGAGATAGATGATAGATAGATAGATAGATGATAGATAGATGATAGAGATGATAGATAGATATGGATAGAGAGAGAGAGAGAGATGATAGATAGATAGATAGAGAGAGAGAGAGAGAGAGGGAGAGAGAGAGATGATAGATAGATAGATAGATAGATAGAGAGAGAGAGAGAGAGAGAGAGGGAGAGAGGGAGATGATAGATAGATAGAGAGAGAGAGAGAGAGAGAGAGGGAGAGAGAGAGATGATAGATAGATAGAGAGCGAGAGAGATGATAGATAGATAGATAGATAGAGAGAGATGATAGATAGATAGATAGAGAGAGAGAGAGAGATAAATAGATAGATAGATAGAGAGAAAGCGAGTGAGAGATAGATAGATAGATAGCCAGACAGACAGGATTATTGCACAAGATGAATGCATATACAAACAGTGGCTAAATGGCATGAATGCACTGCAGTGGGGGCTGAAGGTGCCAGCAGAGGAGATATATATATATATATATATATATATTTTGGTGCATGTGTATACGCTGCATGCCTGTTTGTCTGGGGGCAAGTAAGGAAGGGGCCAGTAATTGGGCAGCTCAGACACATAACAGCAGGGAATGTAGGGCAGAGGCTGGGAGGCCAGACATGGGCAGATAGAGGAGAGGTAAGATCAGTGTATATATAAATGTGTATATATAGGAGAGTAAGAATCACTCACCCTCTTTGCAGAAAGGTTCTTCTTCATGCTGCCAGCTCAGAGCTGAGGATATGGAGGCCAGAGTGTGAGGGGAGGATGGGAAGGAGCTGCCGAGTGTCTGGGTGCAGCAGTGGATGTGCTGCTGTCTGAGCTCACTGCTCCCTCTCCTCCAGCTTCTGTTCTGCAGATCAGACTCACAGGATCTGGTTTCACTACCTCCAGCCGAGCCTCTTTAACACACACTCATGTCCCCACACTCGCAGCAGCAGCAGCAGAGACTCCACACAGACACTGCCCCCTCCTTGCCTCTGCCCCCTCTCTTTCTCTGTGCAGCAGCTCCATCTATGGTGAGTCACTGTGATGTCAGATGAGAATACAGAGGACATTACAGCACGTGAGGGTTACTCCTTTGTTTCACATTTATTCCCCCCCAGCTGGAAGACATGGAGGGGGAGCTGGAGTGCTGGGAAAGCAGGAGTGGGATGTATTGAGGGATAGAGGGGGGTGTCTGATTGTGTCATTCCCAGACCCCTTCCTGGGCCTGACCTCTCATCTGCAATCACATGGCATCTCCCACCTCATCAACTATAATCTATCCTGCCTCTACAGGGTTATGTAGGGTTGCCGTCTGGTCGGTATTTTACCAGCCTGGCTGGTATTTGTTGGTTGATCCCAATGTTATTAATAGGAAAAAAGGTCGGTATTTTTTTCAAGAAACGGTGGTAACCCTAGGGTTATGATCAGGGCCGGAACTAGGGGTAGGCACGTGCCTAGGGCCCAACAATGGAAGGGCACGTGGCACCGTACCTCTTCTGCAGCCTTGCCCCTAGTTCAGACCCTTTATTCCCCCACCCGTGACAGCATTCCCCACTGGATGAGTGTGAGTCCTGCGCATGCGCTTGCCTTCTTCACTCCCGCACACCAGTAGGGGGCAATATAGTCAGCAGGGTTGCATTGGGCGCACTGCCGACTTGGCCCGGCGCTGGTTATGGTGCTAAAGAGCAGGGGTATATCTGTATTATACACACAGAGTCAGGGGTATATCTGTATTATACACACAGA
>CM044446.1:99858357-99868385 GCA_024363595.1 Xenopus borealis | reverse complement strand
GAGTCAGGGGTATATCTGTATTATACACAGAGTCAGGGGTATATCTGTATTATACACAGATCAGGTGATTTATACAGTAGGTTATAAGCTTTATAACACCAGGTAAAGATTGCAGTTACCATTGATTAATATGAGGCCTGAAATCCAGTAAATGACACAAATCCAAGTGATTGAGCAGAGAGGCTGCATCAGTACAGAGGATACAATGGCATCCCTATCTATACACTAAATAACAACGATTTATTTCTGCCAGTACAAAAGCATATGCCTCCCTAATGCATGAGCCATACTCTATATACAGTGAAATAAGACACAACCTCACATGACACACATCCAGCACTGCCAATATATAAACACCATTAGGGTTTACAGTGGGGGTACCCATAGCACTAATTGCTCTCACTTGCACTTATATATATATATATATATATATACAGTGGGAGCTGTAGGAATCCTGCCCGTCGCTTGTTAACACGACAGAGAAAATGTTGATCTCACGCCAAAACACAATGACTTTGTAGCAACCTGTCACTGCAGAAGAGGAGGAATTTGGCTGGAAAATGAAAGTGTGCTGAAACTGGATCATGTGAGTAGTGACAGGCTGTTGCCATTGAAGTCAGTGGCTGTCTATACAGGTAATAGAGAGTGGCAAGGAACATTTAAAGGGGTGGTTCACCTTTACGGTAACTTTTATTATGTTATAGAATGGCCAATTCTAAGCAACTTTTCAATTGGTCTTCCTTATTAATTTTTTTTTTTTTAAGTATTCTTTCCAGATGGGGGCCACTGACCCCATCTAAAAAAAAAAAACAAAAAAAAAAAACAAATGCTTTGTAAGGCTACAAATGTATTATTATTGCTACTTTTTATTACTTGTCTTTATATTTAAATCCTCCCCTATTCATATTCCAATATGACAGCAAACAGGAACACCATGAGACTGGACTAACTGCACTGGGGAGAAACCACTCCTGCAACAGAGAGAGTGAGTGGGAAAGAGTGAGTGAGAGGGAGTGAAGTGGAGTAAAAGAGTGAGAGTATGAGAGAGTAAGAGTGAAAAATTGAAGCAGTGAAAGAGTGAGGGAGTAAAAGAGTGAGTGAGAGTATGAGAGAGTGAAAGAGTGAGAGAGAAAGTGAGTAACAGTGAGTGAGAGAGTGAGAGTATGAGAGAATAAGAGTGAGAGAGAGTAAGTGAGAGAGTGAAAAGGTGAGAGGGAGTGAAAAAGAGTGAGAGTATGAGAGAGTAAGAGTGAGTGTAAGAGTGAGAGAGAGTAAGCATGAGAGAATGAAAAGGTGAGAGGGAGTGAAAGAGTGAGAAAGAGTAAGAGTGAGAGAGAGTTAAGGTGGCGATACATGGTGAGATCCGCTTGTTTGGCGATGTCGCCAAATGAGTGGACCTCTCCCTGATATGCTCACTTGAGTGAGTGAGAGTAAGAGTGAAAAAGTGAGAGTGTGTGAAAGAGTGAGAGAGAGTAAGAGTGAAAACGTGAGAGTGTGTGAAAGAGTGAGAGAGCGTAAGAGTGAGAGAGTGAGAGAGAGTAAGAGTGAAAAAGTGAGACGGTGTGAAAGAGTGACAGAGAGTAAGAATGAGTAAGGGTGAGAGAGAGTAAGAGTGAGTAAGGGTGAGAGAGAGTAAGAGTGAGTAAGGGTGAGAGAGAGTAAGAGTGAGTAAGGGTGAGAGATAGTGATGGGCGAATCTCCCGCGATTCGCTTGGCCTAGAGATTCGCGAATTTCTAGAGAAATTCACGAATCGGCGAAAAATTCGCGAAACGAGTCAACTTTGACGCGTCTAGTCGTTTTCGTCGCGCGTCGCATCGTTTTCGTCGCGCCAAAAACGACGCGCGACTCGTTTTTCGACGAAATTTCGCTGGTGACTCGAATTTCTAATTTATTCGCCAGCGGCGAATCGCGGGAATTCGCCGCGAATTCGACCTAGGCGAATAAATTCGCCCATCACTAGTGAGAGAGAGTAAGAGAGAGTAAGGGTGAGAGAGAGTAAGGGTGAGTTAGGTGGCCACACATGGTGAGATCCACTCGTTTGGAGGTAGGGCCCAACGATTGGATCACAACATAGTGGATACGGGCGGTCGGATTGCAGGATCGCATCTACAAACATGCGGCTGGGATCCGATGGGGTTTTTAGTCCCACTCGCCCGACATCTGGCCGACTTTCAGCCAGATATCGATCAGTTAAACCAGTCGAAGGGCCCCACGCAGCTTGTCTGTTGGCAGATTTTATCGGCCCGTGTATGGCCACCTTAAGAGTGAGAGTGAAAAGGAGAGAGGGAGTGAAAGAGACAGAGGGAGAGAGTGCAAATGTGTGTTGTGAATTGTAATTACCCATATAAACTATATTGAGCTCCAGCATAGTAAACGGGTGATTAGTGCAAAGAAAAAGAGTTTACACTAGCAATTTCACTTTACATAAACAGCAGCTTTTAGTTTACATTGTTGGAACTGCAGCCGAGATTGTTTTTTCTTACAGTTAGCTGCAAATGGAGGGGCCGTTTTCTTAAAGAGACCCAAAAACAGTAAGAAAATGTGATTTCTGGCAACTTTCCAATATACATTCATCACGTTGTTTCAGTGGTTTTTAAAAGCTATACATACATGCAATTGCTACTGAATCAGTATCTGTCCGGCTGTTGGTATTCTCTGCACTGCTGGTCCCACTCCTGACATTAACAGACCTGAAGCCCTTCTCCTACCTTCTCCCAAGAAACAGACCCAGAAAGTGATATACAAGTGTAATTGCACTTGATTCAAGTGCAATTGCATTTACACATAACTTAATAATGGTGGACATTGTGTAAGGAATGTGTATTGGAAAGTCACTTAGAATTCCATATTCCATTGTTAGGCCAAATAAGTGTCTGATGAAACTCACCAGAAAAGGATAAACCAGTTTCCTAAAAAAAAAAAAAAAAAGTATAATCTTCTCCGTAAGGTTGTAGCATTTTGAGTGATATTCTGAGATAATCTGCAATTGGTTTTCATTCTTTATTACTTGTGTTTTTTGAGTTATTTCGCTTTTTATTCGGCAGCTCTGCAGTTTGCAATTTTCACAGTCCGGTTGCTAGGGTCCTAATTCCCATAGCAACCATGCATTGATTTGAATAAGAGACGGGTATATGAATAGGAGAGGCCTGCATTGAGATATCAGTAATAAAAAGTAGCAATAACAAGACATTTGTAGCCCCACAGAGCATTTGTTTTTTAGATGGGGCCAACGACCCCCATTTGAAAGCTGGAAACAGTCTGAAGCAGAAGGCAAATAACTGCTTAGAATTAACATACTTAGGGGGTTCTTTATTAAAGTCTGAATGCACAAAACTCAAAAAATTAAATTACCTTTTTTTGAGAAATGTTTTTTTTCCCCCCCCCCCAGAATTTCTAATACCCTGAGGATAGAAAAATTCTGAATCCGGCATCTCAGATTTGCCAAGGTTGTATATAAGTCAATGGAAGAAATCCCTTAGATCCCCCTATCTGCGGTGGCTTTCGTGCAAAAATCTGAAGATTTCTGAGTTTTCGGGCAGAACACCCAAAAAAAATTGTATGATTCGAATATTTGTACGATTTTCACGCTTTTTTTTTTCCACACATTGGAATTTTTCGGGAAAATGTATTGATAAATAAAGAGAAAATAACCCAAGCGGATTTGGACTGGTTATATTTCAGAAAAAAATTAGATAAATTCGGATTTTCATGAATAACCCCCTAAAAGTTCATCTAAAGGAGAATTCAACCTGAAATAGAAAAAACCTTGGGTAAACCACCCTCCTCCAACTTAACTGCCACCCGGGCAAATGCCCCTAATTTTTTTACTTACCCCTCTATGCAGATTCTGTCCTCAGGAGTTCACAGGCAACATCTACTTTTCGGTTTTCTTCGGAATCAGACCGGCGGTTTCGGCGCATGCGCAGTTGTAGTAAATTTCTGGTCCTACACTACTAGTGCATGCGCCGAAGGTCACAAATATTTCCGAAAAACGTTTGTGACTTTCGGCGCATGCGCAATTGTTCGGGACCAGAAATTTAATACAACTGCGCATGCGCCGAAACTCCGCACAGATTCCGCAGAAGACTGAAAAAAGAAGATGGTGCCCATGAACTCCCGAGGACAGACTCTGCATAGAGAGGTAAAGTAAAAAAGTAAAAGTTAGGCTGGGGGAGGAGGGTCTACCCTGGGTAGGGTTTTTTCTATTTTCGGTTGAATTCTCCGAAGGGCTTTTAAACACAGGCGGTTTTTACCTGCACTCCCCTGTGTTCCGTTTTGTTCAGTTCAGCCGCAGGGGAGCGCAGGAGTAGACGCATGTAGGGGCTGAACGCAGGTTGAGACGTATCATGCTGCATTTAACCTGCGTTCGGTGCTCAAACATGCATCTGTGCGAGTACAGGCCCCTTCAAAAGATTTGCGTGCGTTTACTCCTGCGCTCCCCTGCGGCAGAACATAACGCAGACAAAAATGCTCATGTGTAAGAGCCCTTAAGGTGAACAAACCATATAAAGGGGAATGAAACCCCGGCCGGCGCTAACTCAAACCCCCCTCCCTCCTCCACCCCTCCACTAGGCTATTGCCCTAAGTCCCTACTTAGCCCTTCATGCAGGTCCCCTCCAGCGATGTTCACAGGGGCCATCTTCTCTTCTAAACGATTCTTCATGGGGCCTTCTTCTCTTCTTCCTGGATCTGGCTCCGTCGGTGGGGCATGCGCGGTAGATCCCTGGTCAATTGGCGAACTTCGTGAACTCTCGGCACATGCGCTGTAGTACCAGCCCATCCCCGTCAGATCCAGGAAGAATCAGTTAGAAGAGAAGATGGCCCCTTAGAACATTGCTGGAGGGGACCTGCTTGAAGGGGTAAGTAGGGACTTAGGGGCAATAGCTTGGGGGGAGGAGCGAGGTGGGCCTACGGGGCGGAGGGGGGGTTTGAGTTAGTGCCTGGGGGTTTCCTTCCCCTTTAAGGGTGTGCCATTAAAGGGCCAGGAAGCTGTAGCATGTGCTTCCCATTAGAAGCCTGTAATATGCATGCAGCCCCCCTTTAAAAACCACACATATTAAATTTACATGGTGAATGGCTCAACAGAAACCAGGGCGGTCTGCAGCATGTAAATTAGATGCATTAGGATGTGAATTTCATGCGGCTGAACTGAAAGGGTGAGAAGTGGAAAATATATATCAGGTGAGAATAATATATGTTTTACTGATTAAACAGTTAGTTTAATGATCTCTTTTTAACAGCAGACCTAATGTGATTGTTACTTGTGGAAAAGGGTGTGAAATAAACTCAATGCATTGCGAGTGATACTGGAAAGAATGATATAACCCCCGCATCTCATTCTCATTGCTCTGTATAAAATCTGAGCCCTTTAATCCCTCTGATGTGATACAGAATAGACTCTGTGAAAGGAGAGAAGAGAGGATTCTTGTTAAGGAGACAATACTTCAGAAGTCGCTCTCGTAGGCACAATGAACTGCCCTCTAATCACTGACGGGAAACCCAACTGCTCCCCAGTGATGCACAGATCAAGGCTGCCATTGGATGTTACATAGAATAATAGAGGATCCAATTAAATGCATGATATAATACAATACTCAACACAATCAATGTTTACTACTGACTACATCCCTTTACTGCCTAAGGAGATGGAGTAGAGGTATTTGCATTTGACTGGGTTCTGCTATGTCTCTTGTGATTAAAGGGGTTGTTCACCTTTGAGTTAACTTTTAGTATAATGTAGAGAGAGATATTCTGGGACAATTTGCAATTGGTTTTCATTTTTTATTGTCTGTGGTTTTATAGTTATTTAGCTTTTTATTCAGCAGCTCTCTAGTTTGCAGTGTCGGAAATTTGGTTTCTAGGGTACAAATTCCCCTAGCAACCCTGCATTGATTTGAATAAGAGACTGGAATATGAATAGGAGAGGACTGAATAGAATGATAAGTAATAAAAAGTAACAATAACAATATATTTGTAGCCTTACAGAGCATTTGTTTTTAGATGGTGTCAGTGACCCCCATTTGAAAGCTGCAAAGAAACAGAAGAAAATTGCAAATCATTAAAAAACTATGAAAAATAAATAGTGAAGACCAACTGAAAAGTTTCTTAGAATTGGTCCTTCTACAATATGCTAAAAGTTAACTTGAAGGTGAACCACCCCTTTAATGTAAGCTGCCATTCTGAAATGCCTCCAGCAACAAAAACTATATATATATATACACAGGCCCATGTTTTGGGTCATACAAGATTCACATTTGATTCACATTATGGTGTATGGGCAGATTCAGGGAGATAAAGTCCCCCCAGCGACAAATCTCCTTTTCTTCAGGGCGACTAATCTCCCCGAACTGCCTTCCCACGGTAAGAATGTAAATCACCGGCAGGATGGCACTCGGAGCACTTTATTTTCCAAAGTTGACTCACGAAGAAAATCGTGCTGCTCTTAGATCTACCAGGCAGCTGTTATCTTGTGTTAGGGAGCAGTTATCTGGTTACCTTCCCATTGTTCTGTTGTTAGGCTGCCGGGGGGGGGGGGTGATATCACTCCAACTTGCAGTAGAGCAGTAAAGACTGACTGAAGTTTATCAGAGCACAAGTCACATGACTTGAGGCAGCTGGGAAATTGACAATATGTCTAGCCCCAGGTCAGATTTCAAAATTAAATATAAAAAAATCTGTTTGTTATTTTGAAAAACAAATGCCAGTATAGAAATTGAGCTCTATTAACTGATGAATTTTGAAAAACACTTGTTTTCCCATGACAGTATCCCTTTAACATGTACAGTATTTGGCGGAAAGTAAAATGTACCTTTAAGCCTAGCAAGGCAGCAGCTGAAGCTGAAAAGACACCCATTGCTCCCAATAGTTAAGATAATCCAAAAGCACCTGCAAGAGGGAAAATTTCAAACAAAAATACAGCCGTCGGTTTGTATTCAATCAGGCACAAAATCACCAGTTTAATCTTTAATAGAACGTCCTCAAAAGAAGAGAGAATTATAAATATACATATTCAGTTCAGAGCTGGAAGAGAGCCCTTGGTGCAACACCTTGCCGGCCTGTTGCAGCTCAAGGGCGGAAACCTTAGTGTTACTGGCTGGTACGGGGCATGCCGTGCACTTGCAGAACTACAACTCCCAGAATCCTTGCAAAGGATGTAGAGAGTTGTAGTTCAGGAGCAGAACTGCAGACTGTCCATCCTGGTTACCAGATCGGTCCAATTAAATATTTATCTCCCTGTTCACCCATGGGGCTTCTCAGTGGTTGATGTGTGTGTGTAAAAGTCCTTGTTAAGGCAATGAAGATGGCGGAGACATCATCAAACAGGAGCGTTAAACCGCTGTGCATAATAACACAGGGCACGCAATAGCTCATTAACACAGTATGATAGTCAGACCTCCTACAGGGGTCAGGGATGAAGGATTCAGATGAATTACATGGGTTTTTCCTCATCGTCTGACAGATGACTTCACGGCAGCCTGATAACCTTCCCCGGCCTGGCCCTGGCACCCAGCTGCTTGCACTTCCTCCAGAAAACTGAAAGGAGAAGAAGGATAAAGTTACACAAACAGGAGAGGAGGCATCTTTAGTCATGGTTGCATTGAATTTCCTATAGTGGGTTACAGACACGGCAGGAAGGGGAATATTCCTTTAAACAATTAGCCAAACTGGAGCTCATTGGCGGTAGCCTACGACGTCTCGTATTCAACACTAGGGTGGACAGACACTTTCTGATGGCTCTTTACAAGGGAAGGGGGCACGGTAAAGTAATAAAATTAGTTAACATTTGCATCAGCTCGACCAATCAAAAAACAGAATTAAGAGTGACTTGATGGCCGCAGTGGAAAGGAGTCTTTAAAGGAGAAGGAAAGCTACCAGAGCAGTTTATTGCCAAGATTAGCTTCAATAGTGCAAGTTATAACACTATATTTATTCTGCAGAATGCTTTACCATACCTGAGTAAACAGCTATAGAAGCTCTGTTTGTTTAGGATAGCAGCTGCCATATAAGCTTGCTGTGACATCACTTCCTGCTTACTCATAAGCTCTGGGGCTGGGCTCAGATTACAGCAGGGAGGGGAGAAGGGAGGGAGTTAGTAGTAAAGCGAGCATGCTCAAGCCCTAGCCCTAGAGGCTTGTATTGAAAAAAGGAAGTCTGATACAGAAACCCATGTGTACACAACAGAAGGGAAGAAATACTGTGTTTCTTTTGACAGAGGAGTAACATCACTTTGAGGGTTTACTGGTATAATTACTGTATAAAGACCTTTCTGATAAAGCTTACTTAGTTTTAAACTTTCCTTCTTCTTCAAGGAGATGCATAAATTAAAGTAATCTTGCTCATAGTACTCTTAAGAACACTTTTAATTGTGTATTCTTATGCAGTTTAAAGGGCAAGGAAAGGCAAAGAAATAAAATCCCATTTTTACTTTCTTTAATGAAAAAGAAATCTATCTCCAATATACTTTAATTTAAAAATATGTACCGTTTTTATAAAAAAAAAAACCTGACTGTGTGCAGTGAAATTTTCCATTCATTTAGTGTTGTGGATAGGAATTGTCAGACGGTCCCTAACTTCTGGCAGGGAAACAATCATACTTATGAACAGCAGGGGGAGCCCCTGCCTTACTTACCAGCCATGCAGAACTCAAGCAGCTTTGTTTATTGATCATTTATGACGATCCCTAAGAAGCCTAGACCACACTGAGCATGTGTATGTAGTCTAGTCTTGCAAAGATGTATAACAAAGTTACAAGATGACAGCCCCCTGTGGCCAACTTTGAAAGCATAAATCATTTGTTTGATTAGGCTTGTGGTGCAGTAAGTTCATGTTTATGTTTAGTATACAAAATACAGCATTTCTACCCTTATTCTATTTTACACTTTCCTTGTCCTTTAATACTGCCAATATCTGACTGTCCTGCAGCTGCCAACCCGTTAATCATCTTACCAAGGAAAAGTAAAAAAAAGTACATCAGACCCGATGAGAGACTGGTATCAGGAAGCCAATATGAAGTTTGTGGAGGGGGTGACTTAGAAATCCATATTTCACTGGGGCAATTCTGCACCAGTTTCTCCATTTCCTCACTTCTTCTAATACATACAAGGTTGTCTGGTGATGAAACGACCAGCATATGTGTAGGGTAGATTATAAACTCCACCGAGGCAGGGGCTGATGAGAGTCATGTATAATCCCTGTGTAACACGTCGGTGCTGTATAAATAAGGGATAAGTATACGGGAGGCACAGTGACCTGGATTAGTATAGGCTGATGTCAGAATGCAAGGGAGGAGGGGCTCGATCAGCGTGCTGGATTACACTATGTCTGGAATGCCCAGCAGACTTGTAGTTAAAGGGGGGCTATCTCAAAAATGAAAATTTAATATAAGCTTCATCACAATGAAATAAGAAAACTTGTAAATACAATCAATTAAATATTCTGCATTGTATCTGGAACAATCAAGTTTAACTTTCTCTCAGTATCTGCTTCTCTTCATTCTGTCTTCATGCAGCCGTTGGGTGTCAGATATTCATTGACAGTTAGATCCAATATATCTTATAGGGGGGCTCCTTTTGCCTAGAAGATGTATTAGAGCTCACTCTATTAAACTCACCAGACATCATGTCTCTCTACATGCAGCAGTTGGGTGTCAGATATTCATTGACAGTTAGATCCAATATATCTTATAGGGGGGCTCCTTTTCTAAGATGCTGATCTCTATAGCATTCTACATGCGCTGGCACTTCCTAAAGGCCCCACATCTCTGCTGAACTTTAGCATGCAGAAAATCACATTTTAAGTACAATTTGCCTTTATTTTTATTTAGCTTTATCTTTCACAGCTCCCCATACTGGAATGTGACCTGGTCCCTGGTTGCTATGCTAGACAAAAATAAAAATATTTACATTACTTTCATCTAATCCAGTCTAAGTGTTGACCTAAAGTGGCAGTATAGTATAATAAGTACTATTATAGTAGTGCTTATCGGTTATCTACTGTGTATCCTGTGCTTGAATGGCTGCCCCCATGG
>CM044446.1:99825831-99836203 GCA_024363595.1 Xenopus borealis | reverse complement strand
AGGCGACAGAATCTCTCCGAACCTCCGTCTGTCCCCAGCCTAAAGCAGAGATATCTGCAGAGACTAAACTTCTTCTTGGATGGATAGTGTATAAAGTGCCCATACATGAGCAAATATCTGCTAATTCAGCCAACTTTTGACTGAACAGGGAAATGCAGTTTTCGATACACATTGTTTACAGATGAAGCCACTTGTGTTTTGTGCGTCAAATGCGTCATGACTCGGGATAAACTGAGGAAACGGTTTTATCTAAAGTCATCTAAGCTTATTTAATGAATTTAACCTTTTTGTTAACATACCAAAGCACCATTGTTCACAATGGTGAATGCTTTAGGGCTCTAGCACATGAACAGATCCATGGAAATTAGTTACCCCAGCGACAAATCTGCTCTTCTTTGGTGCAACAATCTCCCTGAACTGCCTTCCCACCGGCAAGAATGTAAATAGCCGGCGGAGTGGCACTTGGAGCGTTTAGTTTTCCGAAGTCACTCAGTTTTGGCGACTTCTGAAAACTAAGTGCTCTGTGTGCCATCCTGCCAGCGATTTATATTCTTGCCGGCAGGAAGGCAGTTTGGGGAGATAGTCGCCCGAAAGAAGAGATCTTTCGCCAAGCAACTAATCTGCCGCTGTGTCTCTACCCTTAATTAGATGCCGTGACACAATTTTGTGTGTTAAATGGGACAAGTGGGTTAAAGGTGTTTATTATTTTTTTTTTTAAAGGTTTTTATTTATCTTTTTTTTTTTTTTTTAAACATAAAAGAAAAACAATAACAATTCCACAATATTATCAATGATCGTACTTGACATTTGCAAAGAGACTAAGTACGAATGTTATTCTAATACAGTGATTGATACATTTCCAACCTCATATATCACAACTTGCAGTCCGAGCTTAGCTATCTGATAACACTAACTGGGGGTGAACATCCAACCAGGGGTTCCATATTTTCCAAAATTTGTCAGGAATTCCCCGAGCATTATATGTCATCTTTATTAGTGGGAGGGTTACATTTATTAGATTGATCCACTGCTGAATTGTAGGGACATTAGGACTCATCCATTTCATGATAATGAGTTTTTTTGCATAAAACATTATAGAGCGTAATAATATTCTGGTTTTTTGTAAGGGTACCACCTCATCAATTATTCCTAGTACACAGACTTCAGGAGTACAAATTCCAGGGAGAGATAGATTTTCATTGCTGTATCTCATTACCTCCCTCCAGTATGATAATACTTTGGGACATCCCCAGATAAGGTGTAGGAATCCTGCCTCTGCTGTATTGCACTTAGCACATTTAGCCGCCTCTATCCTACCCATAACTTTGAGTCTCTGAGGTATAATATAAATTTGATGAACCATCTTAAATTGGATCATTTTGTCCCTTAGGGAAATTAGAAAAGAGTAGAGGTTTTCCGTAGCCTTTCCCATTGTTCTTCCTCTAGCGAGGGAAGTGTGGCCAACCATTTTCTTTTTACTTTGTCAAATGGTATAGTCTGTGAGGCTTGAATTATATTGTATAACTGTGACACCAATTTAGTTGGAGTTGGATCCCAAAGTCTGGCCTCCCATGCCTGCTGCGTTGGCGTAAGCTGATATGATTGGAATTGGGCATAGAAGGCATGTCTCAGTTGAAAGTATCGAAATATTTGTATGTTTTGCTGGTCAACTTTAGTTATTAACTGTTCTAGTGAAGGAAAGGACCCATCTACTAACAGGTCTTCTAAATGTCTTATTCCTATACCTGGCCAATAGTGAAAGTCTTGTAGTTGTGTCAGATGTGGCAAATTTGAGTTTTTCCACAGTGGTGTTTTCCCTGATAATGTAGGGTAAGAGATAGGAAAGGTGTTTATTATTAACATGTATTTCTAGAACGCCAACATATTTCGTAGCGCTGTAGATATTCTGTGTTAAAAATACGAACTGAAGTGGCTTCATCTGTAGGTTCACTTTATGGGAAGCAAGGCAGTCAGGTCAGTTAAGCTGGCCATACATGCTACGACAAAGGGGATGTTAGCCAACTTTATGAGATAGGTGGTGCCTCTAAACTGCTTAATCTTTGGTTGTATCACAAACAACAATGGTTGTATCACAAAGGGTCCTATTGCACAGCCAATCCATGCCCCAAAAAAGACATCAGTCAGTAATGCTGGCCATACACAGGCAGTTAAAGCTGCCAATATCTGTCGTTTAGACCAATTTGACAGTTTATCTGCCCGTGTATGGGGGCTTCCGACGGGTCTTCCCATTCGATATATGGGCGATATAGATCGGGAAGGTTTGATTTTCTTCCGACCGACCCGTCATAATCCAATCGGTTGACCATATGGCCGAACGTTCGTATTACCCCGATATAGCCCTGCCGTGTTAGTGGCATATCGGGGAAAGATCCGCTCGTTTGGTGATTTCGTCAAACGAGAGGATCTTTGCATCTATGGCCAGCTTTAGAATGTCCTAAACAATTTGGGGTGAATGCTTATTTGCGATCTAGATAATCCTGGATGAGTTGATCAGGGAAAAACAAAAGGTTCTAATTTTGGCAATATTACAATTATTATTTGGGAAGCTGTGAATGCTCAGCATCAGGCGCTGTGCGTTGTGTGCTGTGTTGCCAAGTGATGAACCAAAAATGAAAATATATGTAGGAGTTCTGTGAACCCACAAAACAATGATCTCATTCTAACAGGTCTATAGATAGACAGATATACAGATAGATAAAAGATTAATAGAATAGATAGACGTGTTTATAGTAGATAGAGAGAGTGTGTGTGTAAGCTGCTCCCCACTTTGTCGGTACCTGTCTCTGAGGGTGTTAGGCCCCAGGTATGGATACAGATTGTCCTTCAACTTCCCCTTGATGAGCTGATCCAAAGTGTCAAGGAGAAATGGCTGATGCTGAGTGTAGACATTTTCCACTCCCTAAGGGACAATGACAATCAAGATTGTGGGATATTTCACAGGAGAAGGAGGTAGGAATGAAAGGTGTGATGATAGCGAGACATGGCTGTATGTTTCTTACTTGTACAGTGCTTCCAAAGTTAACTTAAAGGAACAGTAGCATCAAAAAATTAAAGCGTTTTAAAGGACCAGTAACATCAAAAAATGTAATTGTTTTAAAGTAATAAAAACATAATGCAGTGTTGCCTGCGCTGGTAAAACTGGTGTGTTTGCTCCAGAAACACTACTATTGCTTATATAAATAAGCTGCTGTGTGGCAATGGTGACAGCCATTCAAAGGAGAAAAGGCTCAGGTTCCACAGCATATAAGCTCTGAAGAGCATAATGGTGTTATCTATTTAACCTGTGCCATATAAACTTTTTTTCAATTTCAGGCATTGCTACACAGCAGCTTGTTTATATAAACAATAGTGGTGTTACTGAAGCAAACAGATCAGTTTTACTAGTGCAGGGCAACATTATATTTCCATTACTTTAAAACACTTTCATTTTTTGGTGTTACTGATCCTTTAAGGCTAAGGCCAGACTGGGAGATTCGGGGGAAATTTGTCGCCTGGCGACTTCTCGGCCCCGAACCTCCCTGAATAGCCAGGCACCGCCGCGCACTGGCATAGCTGAAAAACGCCGGTGCGTGTTCACACGGAGCGACGCGATTTTTAAAATCGCTCCAAATTGCCTCGCCAGGCAATTTTGAGCGATTTTAAAAATCGCGCTGCACTGTGTGAACATGCGCCGGCGTTTTTCAGCTATGCCGGTGCGCGGCGGTGCCTGGCTATTCGGGGAGGTTCGGGAGCGAGAAGTCACGGCGAGAAGTCGCCAGGCGACAAATTTCCCCCGAATCTCCCCGTCTGGCCTAGCCCTAAAGGGGAAGTTACTTTTGGTCTGATGCACACATTTGTGTTCCAAGGCAGTGCATGTTAAAAGAACCAACAGAAGATAAAGAGATGGCTCCAGATTAATGAAAAGATATGTGACAATTCGAACATTATTTCTCTACAGGAAGTCACATACCTTAAGCCCTTTGAAGAACTGTTTGGTGATTGCCACGGCGTCCTTCGGACTAAACAGGTCGCTCCCTCTTATTCTCTTTCCGCCATATTCCACCACTGCAGACACTAGCTGCCGGGTCACAAAGAAAATGAAGTTAACCACCTGCAATGCTAATAATAAGGACTTCCCTGAAGTTAAAGGGACTCTGTCATGATTTTTATGATGTAGTTATATTTCTGCATTACACTGTTTACACTGCAAATAATTCACTACCATAAAAATGTCATTCCTGAACCAGCAACTGTATGTGGGACCTGGATTTTACTATTGAGTGCTGTTCTTAGATCTACCAGGCAGCTGTTATCTGGTGTTAGGAGCTGTTATCGGGTTACCTTCCATTTGTTCTGTTGTTAGGCCGCTGGGTGGGGGAAGTGGAGGGGGTGATATCACTCCAACTTGCAGTACAGCAGTAAAGAGTGATTGAAGTTTATCAGAGCACAAGTCGCATAACTTGGGGCAGCTGGGAAACTGACAATATATCTAACCCCATTTCAGATTTCAAAATTAATAATAAAAAAAATCTGTTTGCTCTTTTGAGAAATGGATTTCAGTGCTGAATTCTGCTGGAGCAGCACTATTAAGGGATGCATTTTGGAAAAAAAACATGTTTTCCCATGACAGTATCCCTTTAAGAGTAAGTAATATAATTGTTGGTACCATGTAAGAAAGAAATGTGGGAGGGGCCTGGCAGCTACACATTTACCCTTCGGTACTTGTCGGATACTCCTCGGACCCGGAGGTCATTTAATAGGCTTGACAGAGCATTACTGCTGTGCCTTTCATAGTGCAGAGCATACAGCATGACCAGTCGCGTAGCGTCCAACTCCGTCAAGCGATGGTTCTGAAGAAGTCGTTTCACATTCTGTAACAGAACAAGGGACATAAATCCTCCCTGAATAGACTGGGCATTTACTAGCACGTCTTTGTACAAACCTGCCAATAAGAAGGAAAGGGCAACAATCAAATGGGATAAACGTGCTGTTAACCCCTTCTTCTACTGACAGCAGCAACTTATAGGAATTGTTCAGTATAAAAATAAAAACCGGGTAAATAGAAAGGCTGTGCCAAATAATACATTTATCCAATATAGTTGGGTAAAAATGTAATGTATAAAGGCTGGAGTGACTGGATGTGTTACATAACAGAACACTACTTCCTGCTTTTCAGCTCTCTTGGTACTTTATACTGATTGGTTACCAGGCAGTAACCAATCAGTGACTTGAGGGAGGGGGCACGAGTCATAACTGTTTGCTTATCTGAGCTGAATGCCGAGGATCAATTGCAAACTCACTGAACATTTATGTCCCATGTGCCCCCCCCCCCCCTTATAGTCACTGACTAACTGAAAAGCAAGAAGTAGTGTTCTGGCTATTACGTTTGACATCCAGTCACTCCAGCCTTTATACATTACATATTTGACTAACTAACTATATTAGAAACATGTTTTATTTTGCACAGCCGATCTATTTACCTAGTTTAATTTTTAAACTGAACTGTTCCTTTAATGCAGTGATCCCCAGCCAGTAGCTTGTGAGTAACATGTTGCTCTCCAACCCCTTGGATGTTGCTCCCAGTGGCCTAAAAGCAGGAGCTTATTTTTGAGTTTCAGGCTTGGAGGCAAGTTTTGGTTGTATAAAAACCAGGTGTACTGCCAAACAGAGCCTCAATGTAGGTGGACAATCCACATAGGGGCTACCAAATGGCCAATAACAGCACTTATTTGGCACCCCAAGAACATTTTTCATGCTCGTGTTGCTCCCCAACTCCGTGTACTCATGAATGTTGCTCACGGGTTCAGAAGGTTGGGGATCCCTGCTTTAATGTGTCTTTAAAGGAATCAGCATGCATTAGTAGGATAATATATTTGCCCCACAGAAGAGAAGTCTCTCTAGAGATCCAGGAATTTTCTGATTACTCTATACACATTTTTGCTGCTTTCCAAGTCCTACCCCTCAGAAGCCACGTTCCAATATCTTGCACTGATGAGATGTAACAAAATGTAAACTGCAAGGCTGTCTGCAAGTTTGGATATATGGCTCTGAACCATTAGGCTGTATCTGTGCTATAAACCAGCGGTTCTGCATGCATAGTTAGCCAAAGGGACATAAAGGAGTGATTTGCATGTCTCCGCCCATGATGCATTATGGGAGATTTAAAACTCTAATTTTTGATATCTAGGCAATGCTATGTGCATGGCACGAGACAAGTAAATACCTTCTGATTTCAGAAGGCTTCACTTTGCATGTCATTGCTTGTGAAGGGCTTTTTGGCTCCTTTCAGTCGTTCTCACCCTAACCAGGTTTGTTTTTCCTCTATACCAAATAACTATAACATATATTTTATAGGCCTATTTAATACAGAGGGTGCTAACCACACAATCAAGCTATTGTCTGTCTCAGCTGACCAATGCTCTAGACCTATTCATTAGCAAGTTGTGCAGACACAAGGACTGTATCTCATGCCTAATCCCAGCCTATAAGTCACAGATGCTGGGAAGTGACAGTCATCTTGGCACGATCCCATCAGCACCAGTAACAATGCGCCTTTATCAGCTCTGTACCAAGATAATTAGCAGACAAATGGGGTGGTACCCTCTGACCTTTTGCAAAAGCCTTTGAAGCATGGGGAACCTCTGGAGCGATTCATCTATTGATCGTGACCTCGGTAGCAAAGAGTCAGTGCCAAAACAAAAACATCTCTTGTGCAAAAACACTCGGCTGCTTAATGTATAAGAATATTCCAAGTATGGGTAACATTATAAAAGACCTTGCTCCCTTCAGTAAAGACCTTCTCTGTGTGTAACCTTATTCTCTTTGCAGTTGGAGTGAAACTGTGTTCTGTCAGTAGCCCCAGCGCCTATTAGGCCTTTTTGGCCTTCTGTAAACAGCAACTACCTGAAGCTTCCCTCATCATCATCATCATCATTAGCACTGACAGGATACCCAGTGATTTACCTTAGTCTATAACAAACGGGGAATAAATGGTCAGTAACAAACAAGGGTTTACGGATCCCAATAGGATTAGAGGGTCCTACACATGCGGTTAGGGTACAATTGAGACATTAGGATTTTAGAAACAATTTTGTGATTTGTGATACAGCAATGGTTGATTAATTAAGGTAAATTGAATAAGCTTCCCTAAACAGGTGGGTTGGAAAGTTTTAAAGAAAGAGAAAGTCTGACAGCAAAGAGTTCCAGAGAAAAGCAGAAGCCTGAGAGAAGTCTTGCAGATGAGAATGGGCAGAAGTGATGAGAGGAGAAGCGAGGCGAAGGTCAGCAGCTGAGTGAAGGAGAGTATTTGGAGATCAGAGATGAAATATAGGAAGAGGCTTCATTGATAAGGGCCTTGAATGTAAGTGTGAGTATTTGAATTTGATTCTAGAGGAGAATGTGAGCCAGTGAAGGGACATGAATATGGGAGCAGCTGATGAGCAGTGAGATAGATGAATGAGTCGAGCAGCAGCATTTACTTGTGAAAGGTGACTTGTTGGAATACCTGCAAGGAGTAGGTTGCAGTAATCAAGGTAGTAGATGATGAGAGACTGGATCAGTGTTTTGGTCGAGTCTGAACTGAGATATGGTTGTATTCGTGCAATGTTGAGCAGCTGAATATGACAAGATTTTGCAAGTGTTTGGATGTGTGGTGAAAAAGACAGATGTGAGTCTAAGAGAACTCGAATGGTCGAATGAAAGGTGAGGTTGTTTACTGCGAGTGAGATCTGAGGCACAGGGAAAGATCTTGAAGGAAATATAATGAGTTCTGTATTTGAACGATTCAGTTTCGGGTGGAACTGTGACACCCAGGAGGAGACAGCACAGAGACAGTCTGTAACTTGGGAAAGGACAGAAGCTTCCCTCTGATGTGAGCTACTAAAGACTGTCTGTTATGGCTTATAAATAATCACCAGATTTGCAAGTGAGAGGAACCCTGCTCAAGATCATTTCACAACCATGGTATCTCTGTGGCCCTCACAATGATATTCAACAACATTCCATTGCACCTACTGCTGAAAGGGGCACTCAAGGCTATATATATATATATATATATATATATATATATATATATGTTTGGGAAACAGCACTATCTTGGGAGGAAAGTGCCCAGCAAAGAGGGCATTTAAGTTGCATGATTTGGGTTGCAGAAGGATACCCAGCACAGGTAGGGGATAGCCATTCTAACCCTTTTGTGTCAAGTTGTGTGCATGTGATCAGGCCAAATCACCAGGGGATGGAAACTTTTGATCAGGGTTATTTGGGTAGTTTGTGTAGTGATTATGATTTAAAAAGAGTAAACACAGTTGTCTGACAATAAATGGCTTCAGCCAACCACTAGTTTTTGTGTTTTCATCCATATTCTCTGAAAAAAATGGTTAAGAAATCAAATTCTGCCGGGGTATGGAAACTTATGAGCACCACTGTATATACAGCAGGGAAAATAAGCATTGAACGCGTCAACATTTTCCCCAGTAAATATATTTCTAATTGGGCTATTGACATGAAACCTACACCAGATGGGGGTAACAACCCAAATAACCCACACATACAAAGAACTCAAAAGTAACAAGTCCATAAATTAAGTTATGTGTCGTAAAATGTAAATGACACAGGGAAGAAGTATTGAACAAAGGAAGAAAAGGAGGTGCAAAAAGGCATGGGAAGCCAAGGAACCTGCTGACAAAATGTCCCTATATCTTCTTTAGGTAGAGTGGGTAACTATATTACATCAGTAATAAGAAAGAAAGAAAGACATTTGTGTTTATTCTCAGTATGATGCATTTCCAGTAATGAATGGGGGGATATTGAGAATACAAAGACTCTTGTGCAATATTAGAATGGCTGGCTGACCTGCAGGGCATTGGAGTGATCATTCTGACAGGCCAGTTCCTGCTCCACTTCTGACACCTCCATGAGTTGCCTTTCACTGACCAATCGGGACAGCTCCCCCACCACGGTCACATGTTTGGACACCGTGCCGGACATTTTCTTGAACTGGGGGTAGTTTTCCACAAAAGCCTGCAAGAATCAGGAAAGATATGTATATATCAGTACAGAGACCACAACCACACTATCTATATCTTTAAAGGAGAACTAAAGCCTGACTAAAGAAGTAGCTAGAAGTGTTCAATAATCAGCAAACCTGTAGCATCAGCTTATATTACAGCCAGGGAAGCTCATTTTCTGCTGCTGCTGCTGCTGGATAATTAGTGACGACCCCTAAGCTTAGCTTCTCAACAGCTGCTCGGAACCCACTGAGCATGTGAGTGTCACAGACAATTTCCAAGATGGTGACCCCCTGTGACAAGTTTCAAGTCCTGGATCATTGCTGCTATTGACAAGCTGAAACTTTAGCCTCGTGCAATAAGTTCATTATATAAAATGTGGCATTTTAACCATATTCATTGTTAGGGTTTAGGTCTCCTTTAAGGCAGAATACTGCAAAGTAGAACACACTGGTCATTTTAGCATTCAGCGCTTAAAATGAACAACAGTGTTTGATAGTTCTCTACAAGGTTTAAACTTTGGAAAACTCATCAACCTGCTTCCAAGCCAAATAAGATTCAGAAAAAAAACCACTGAAAATAAAATTAGGATCTAGACTCCCACCCAGTGGTAAAAATGCATTAAGACAAGCTATCAAGAGAAAAGAAAGTCGGTTCGCTTTTAGTGTTTATCATTCTAAGAAAAGTGTCTTATATTTAAAAAGCATTGGGAGGATCAGTAAATCCTCATTCTTTTCCACAGGATTTTGCTTAGTACAGGTATGGGACCTGTTATCCAGAATGCTCGGGACCTGGGGCTTGGATAACAGATCTTTCTGTAGTTTGGATCTTCATACCTTAAGTCTACTAGATAATCATGTAAATATTAAATACACCCAATAGGCTGGTTTTGAATGATATAAGGATTCATTATATCTTAATTGGGTTCAAGTACAAGCTACTGTCATTTTTATAAATTTGGATTATTTGTATGAAATGGAGCCTATGGTAAATGGCCATTCTGTAATTTGGAGCTTTCTGGATAATGGGTTTCCAGATAATGGATCCTTTACCTGTAGAAGGGAATGCCAGTGCAGGTACAGTTTTAGAGAATTGCTCTGGGCATACTATAATAAAACATACTGAGTTGACCCACCTATGAACAGTGGCTTTTACACTATGGCCCTTATGATGTCCTCGATCGCCCCATTGCTTAGCATAATAGGTTTATAACACAACAGAAGGTCTATGAGCAATGACAAGGATACTTGTGACCAGCCTGCCAGACAGACAATGCTTGCTTTGGTACATTTCAAACAACAAACTGAACCAATAACTTTTTCATAAAAGGAAATAAATCAAAAGTATAAAAAAAAAAAAAAAAA
>CM044446.1:99793812-99809706 GCA_024363595.1 Xenopus borealis | reverse complement strand
GGAATACAGGGTTATGGAAGATAGCTCATAGTACAAGTTGATCCAGGAACTGGTCCAATTACCATCTTGGAGTCAGGAAGGATATTTTTCCCCTCTGAGGCAAATTGTAGAGGCTTCAAATTGGGGTTTTGCCTTCCCCTGGATCAACTAGCAGTTAGGCAAGTGAAAAAAAAGCTAAAAGGTTGAACATGATGCATGTGTGTCTTTTCTCAACCTAACTTACTATGAAGTTCTTGCACCTCGTGCTCAGTGTATTATCACTCTATTCTTCCATACATAGAGTTGCTCTCTAAACATTTAAAATACTACAATAAAAGCACTGGTCTATAGAAATATCCTAAAATAAGCATTACTCACAGAGGAAATAGACGCTGTACTTGGGCCTTCGCAGCTCCTTGATCAAATATTCCACATTTTCCTTGTTGAAAGAGAAATTATATATCAGAGTATGATTCTACACACCACACATATAGCAACCAATCAGCAATTAGAATTTACCGGTCCACTGTTTGAAAACTAATAACCTGTTTGATTGCTATAGGTTACTAAATGTGGACAAATTTAAGACTTTTTATTTTATTACCCTGTTTGTTTGTTGCGTTTCTTGGAAAGAGAAACTACTTTGAAGCTGGCAGACAGAAATTGGTTGGCTTCTGTAAAACCTCCTGTGTGTATGTGCACATAAATGGGATGGTTGCATGGAAAAGCAGTGGTAGGATTCTGTAGGCATTAATAGGCGAAGACAATCGCAAGTATTTTTTTAAAGTTGACGTTCTGTGTGAAAAACAGGAATGTCTAGTGTATTATACTACTTTAAATATAGAAGGAAAGTGCTTCAAAAAGTAGTGTTTCTGGTTACTTTATTGAAAATATCTGCAAAAACCCTTCTAGTCCTGCCCATACGTTCCACTTCCTGCTGCCCCTTTCCCAGGCTCTGCAGAGGAGCCGGCAGTGCTCAGCCCACTGTACTGTAGGATAGGAACCAATCAGCAGCTAGCAGCACCTAATAGGGAACAGAAGTCTGTCTTTGCTTGTGTGACTGCAGGGCTGTGATTGGCTGTCCACCTCCTACTGTGCTTCTAGAAGGGACTGCTAGTACACGCCCACCCCTCATTGAAACATGGACAGGGACCAGTGAACATTTATAGGGAGCTCAATTAAAGGGGCTATTTTTAAAAATAATATTAATTTGTACCATAATGTGAGAACAACACCACATATTATTCATAACTGCATCCAAAATTAGGCTTTTTTACATGCATCCTTTAGGTCTCCTTTAAATTTATTATACTGCTCTCAAGATAGTAATTGGTATTATTTGGTTGTTAGGATCCCATTTACTCAACAACCAGGCTCTGTTTTGAATGACAGACAAGATGATGAACGGAAGAAGACCAAATAGGAAAAAATCCAACATTTATATTTTTTGCCTGGTGAGTGTCACCGACCCCTGCTAATAGATGGAATTTGACATTTCAAGATAGAAAAAAAACGATGAAATTGCTCCAGGGCTGATATTAAAAAACAAAATATGTGAAGCAAGTGATGACCCAGTTGTGTGTGGCCAATATTTAAGGAGTAGAGTTTCATTTAGACTGTGTAAATATCACTCCAATATAAAATAATTCCCTCATGATTACCTTCGTGGGCCTTAGGAAACATATGGCTTTAAGGTGCTTCATGCTCTCTCGGTTGGTGGACTCTATCCGTTCGAAGAGATAGACTTCCTTCTGCAGGATCTCAGACTGAGTGTACACCATGCTCACCACGCTGGTCTGGATTTGCACATGAACACAGAGCACATGGATTACACTCACATACATCACAGTCACAACATAGTCACTAACAATAACCCTTTACCTGCAGGTTACACACAACTAGCTCCCAACTAAAGGTTGCATACTGCAGACGGCCATATAAAGTTTACACCACACTGAAACCAAAATGCCCATTTACTACCACACTGGCAGCCATTTAAAGGGCACAGCCATCCAGAACCCATATGAAATTCCACCACACCAGTAGCCATATAAAGGTTACACACTACATTTTACCCCACTGGTCACAGCCACAGAAAATTTCACCCCACTGGTCCCACCCACAGTAAATTTCACACTGCTGACACCCATAGCAAGGGCGCAGGCTCTCCGGGCACCCATGCCAAGGGAGCAGCATCTCCAGGCACCCATGCCAAGGGAGCAGCATCTCTAGGCACCCATGCCAAGGGAGCAGCATCTCTAGGCACCCATGCCAAGGGAGCAGCTGACGGCCAATACTACATTCATGGTTGCGGTTCTCTCCAGTACCCCCTCAGACTCAGTACCTCGGGCACCCATGCCAAGGGAGCAGCATCTCCGGGCACCCATGCCAAGGGAGCAGCCTCTCCGGGCACCCATGCCAAGGGCGCAGCATCTCCGGGCACCCATGCCAAGGAAGCAGCCTCTCTGGGCACCCATGCCAAGGGCGCAGCATCTCCGGGCACCCATGCCAAGGGAGCAGCCTCTCTGGGCACCCAAAGCAAGGGTGCAGGCTCTCTAGGTGCCAAGGGTGCAGCTCAGTAGCTTATACTGTGAGAATCACTAATCGCAGATACAGCTATACAGAAACCATGGCTCAGATTTGCACACAGCCCCTTATTCTGGCTTCCAGTCACATCATTTGGAATCTCACCGTCTCTTTGTCCATGAGCAGCACCTTCATGCCGGGCCCACTGTCCTCTATCATTTTGGATATGTACTGCTTGACGGCCAATACTACATTCATGGTTGCGGTTCTCTCCAGTACCCCCTCAGACTCAGTACCTCGGCCCTCTCAGCTGATAAGTGCCAACAATGCTCACATCCGGCTACAGCGCAAGGACTTCTGGGCAATGTAGTTTCCCTATCTCACCGTCGCTATATTTGCCAGAACTCAAAGGTCAGGCAAACCCGACAAAAAAGCCAGTTTGTTGCGCAGCGGAAGTCCAGACCGGAAGTGTTAATAGTAATACAGTCCAAATACAGTTTTGGCCCCACTCTGAAGTGAAGTGCAAAGAATGAATGTAAATTTATTGTGAGGCCGTGTTTCAGCTGTGGTACATCAGTGTCTCAGTAGTAGAAAACTGGTGAAAGCAACTCCCAGTGTAAACGTTCTCAATCTGTACCCTAAAAAAAGTCTAATGTGGAATTATATCAAATGTCCTGTGTAGTTTTTGTTGTTGTATGTTATTCAAAGGGCGTTTCTCTGATCAGAGCTGTCACACACACCGATTCTCCCTGAATTTATCAGGCGTTACATTCCTCCCAACAGTTTGGAAGTAAAAAGAGGGACAATTTTGTAGTTTTTTTGGGGCAACATTTGACCACGCCCGTATTTGTGACCACCCCCCCTAATTACCATGTTCATTTGACAAAATTTGGCAGATTATAAAAGTTTGAAAATATTTCTCCTGTTACAATTACTTATTTTCTTATCTAAAAAGTGTTACAAAGTATCTTATTTGCACCTGTTAGCTGTTCTGGGCTCTCTGCCAAAAGCCAATCCTAAGAAACTTGGTCTTCATTATTTATTTTTCATAGTTTTTTAATGATTTGCAATTCTCTTCTGTTTCTTTGCAGCTTCTTAGCTCCATCTAAAAACAAATGCTCTGTAAGGCTACAAATGTATTGTTATTGCTACTTTTTATTACTTATCATTTTAATCAGTCCCTCTCCTATTCATATTCCAGTCTCTTATTCAAATCAATGCAGGGTTGCTAGGGTAATTTGTACCCTAAAAACCAAATTGCTGACACTGCAAACTAGAGAGCTGACGAATAAAAAGCTAAATAACTATAAAACCACAAACAATAAAACATGAAAACCAATTGAAAATTGTCTCAGAATATCTCTCTCTATATTATACTTAAAGTTAACTCAAAGGTGAACAAACCCTTTAAGTTAGAAACTTTGTTTCCTTTCTGGGTGTTCAGTGCTGAGAAAAGAGGGACTTGCCAGTACAAATGAGGGACTGCGGGTTGAGCCGTCAAAAGAGGGACTGTCCCTCAACGGAGAGTTAGGAGCAATGGAGTTACCAGAATTTTAAGTCTTTGCCCCGATTTATGATGACTTTAGAAGTAGGGATGCACCGAATCCAGGATTTGGTTTTTTGGTTCGGCCTTTTTCAGCAGGATTCGGATTCGGCTAAATCCTTCTTCCTGGCTGAACCGATTCCTAATTTGCATATGCAAATTGGGGTGGGGAGGGAAATCGCATGACTTTTTGTTACAAAACCAGGAAGTAAAAAATGTTTTCCCCTTTTCACGCCTAATTTGCATATGCAAATTAGGATTCGGATTCATTAAGTATTCGGCCGAATCTTTTGCAACGGATTCGGGGTTTGGCCGAATCCAAAATAGTGGATTCGGTGCATCCCTAGAAAAAAGACACTTCAGAATGCATACCTCCCAACATTTTGGAAGTAAAAAAAATTTCCAAATGTAGTGCGGTGAAATTTTTGGCCATGCCTGTTTTTTGTGGCCACACCACCTAATTACCATGTTCATTACCACATTCTGGGCTGTATGCCAAAAGCCAATTAAGTTAGAAAGTTTGTTTCTTTTTCTGGCAGTTCAGTGCAAAGAAAATAGGGACTTTCCAGTACAGATGGGGGACTGCAGGTTGAGCTGCCAAAGGAGGGACTTTCCCTCCGAAAAAGGGAGCAGCTGCGATTCGACTGGATTTTTTAACTTTCCTGATCAACATTTGGTCAGATATCGATCGGGAAGCCCGTCGGAGGGCCCCACACATGAGCCAATAAGCTGCCTGTCTGTCAGCAGCTTTAAACGACCCTTCTATGGGGGCCTTCACTAAAGAAAACCCTACCCTATGTAGACGCCCCTCCCTCCTTGTACCCGGGGCAAATGTCCCTAACTTTTAACTTACCCCTCCATGCAGATTCTGTCCTCAGGAGTTCACGACAGCCATCTTATTTTCTTCGTTAAACTTCATAAGCAGAGCGGAGTTTCAGCGCATGCGCAGTTGGAGTAAGTTGCGGATTGAATTCTCCTATAACTGCTAGTTGATCCAGAGGAAGGCGAAAAAAACCCTATCTGAAGCCTCTCCAATTTGCCTCGGTGGGGGGAAACATTCCTTCCTGACTCCAAAATGGGACAAGTCCCTGGATCAACTTTAACTATGAGCAATCTTCCATAACCCTGTATTTCCTCGCTTGCTAAACCTTTTTAAAGCTATCTAATAAGGGTTGCCACCTGGCCGGTAAAAATGTTGTTTGATGCCAATGTTATTTATAGGGAAACACAGGAAGGCCGGTATTTTTTTCCAGAAAAGATGGCAACCCTATATCTAATATATCAGCCTGTACCACTGATTCAGGGAGAGAATTCCACATCTTCACAGATCTCACTGTAACAAACCCCTTCCCAATATTTAGCTGGAACCTCTTTTCTAATCAGAATGGGTGACCTTGTGTCAGCTGGAAAGTCCTACTGGTAAATAAAGCATTAGAGAGATTATTATATGATCCCCTTATATATTTATACATAGAGTTAAAGCAGTGGAGATTGTGGGCGCCATCTTCTGGATTTCTTCGGGTCCAATTTCTGGCAATTTTGACGCATGTGCTGTCTGTACTAACTGGAAGACTGTTCCAATTGTGCACGGCCAATATAGAGCTCTATTACAGATGAAGACGGCTGAAGACTATCTAGCTAGTAGGTAGGGGCTTTTCTTAATTGGTGGATTAAGTTCTCCTTTACGCACCTCTTCTCCGGTGTGAATAACCCTAATTTGGCCAGTTTTAGTGATGTACACAGCGCAATATCTTTGGCTTCACTTGTGCACATTATACGTGATGTCGGTGAAATATTTCATTGGAGAGCGTCCGCAGGTCCTCTGACTACTCACTCTGCCACATAGACATCTCTTTCTGATGCAGAAGATAGAGGAGCAGATCATTATCAGCCCTGCTCAAGGCAGCCACTGAGGAAGATAAAGTGCCAAAAAATTTGGACATGAATGCCCCAACTCACATCAGGTGCACCTGTGCAGAAACCAGTTGCAACCAATCAGATGATTGCTTTCATTGTTCTACCCGCAGCTTGTGAATAAACAGTACTATTTGCAGGGTGGGAACTAGGGGTAGGCAGGAGAGGCACATGCTTAAGGAGGTGCCAAGCACATACCTTCTCTGCCGCCTACTCAGTAACAGAACTTAGCAGCGTTGGGCCCGGGTGCAGCATCGCCGTGAGCATCCGGAGGGCCGCAAGGGTGCTATTGCACCCCTGGCAATCATGTCCCTGCGCCAACCACTAGTCCATAGGGCTGCCACCTGTCTACAGGTCTGTGGGTTCTGACAAATGCCAAATGGGCCGCTATAAGGTGCCATAGAAAGTCTGGTGGGGGCTGTTTGAGCCTGTAAGTGGGCTGATTGGGCCTCTGCATACCTGAAATGCCAGGGCCTATTTTGATTCTCTGTCCAGACCAGCCTGGATTTTACCTGGACAGCATGGTATTTGGGCTGTCCAGGTCAAACCTTCCTGTCTGGATTTCTTATTAGGAAATCTGGACTGAAAATAATGACTTGGCCACGTCATCAGTCCTGCCCCAACATCACTGGCCCTGCCGCGCCTCTGCCATCATCCACCCTACCCCTTGCCTGTTTTCCGGCCCTGAAAAAAGTGGCAACCGCACATAGGGGTATATTTATCAAAGAGTGAAGTTAAGGGGTATATTTATCAAAGCGTTTTGAAGGCATATTTATCAAATGGTGAAATTTCACTTCACCCATTGATAAATACACCTTTCAAAATCCCATAGAAATTAATTGAGAGCTGCGGAATTTCCCTCTAGTGGCGGAACTTCACTCTTTGATAAATTTACCCCTAAGCCTGTCCCCTTTCTCCACTCTCTTTAGAAGGAGACCAAGGGATTTCATGCTACTAAAGTACTTGCCCCTGGTGTATGGTAAATAATTAAAACAATGCAAAGAAAGACCAGCAACTACAATGCTTTATGTGAAAATAATGTTATAAAAAGAAGCATATACAGCCAAACGTTAACGTCTGTCTGAAGGCCCTTTACTCAGTCGCACATTTTTATCCCAAATGGGCAAATCCACAGGAATGACTGTGACATCAGAGGGAAGTGCCACGAAGAGGGAACAGTTATTAGTGCAATAAAGTGCTTAGTGTAACATAAATATACCTTACAATTGCCATTACATTTAGCTGAGCCTAAGATACAGTAAAGTGATTGATGCACTAATACATATTGAACAATAATGAACATTGGCTTGCTGCATTAAAAGTAACATTCTACAATATGACCAACAGAGGCCCCTGTTTACTGGAATCTTTGAAGGCTGTTATTATCCTTTTGTACTAATCTCACTTTCCAATGTGATTGTATACAATGTTCAGCTCTGTGTATGCAAGTGCATAATAATACAAATGCAGATTCCTGTATATGGGGATATGTCCCCTTACATAAAGACGCACAAATACACAACACAACTGTGAATGTAGTCAGTCAACTATCCCCTATCGAAATGAATGTAGTCAGTCAACTATCCCCTATCGAAATGAATGTAGTCAGTCAACTATCCCCTATCGAAATGAATGTAGTCAGTCAACTATCCCCTATCGAAATGAATGTAGTCAGTCAACTATCCCCTATCGAAATGAATGTAGTCAGTCAACTATCCCCTATCGAAATGAATGTAGTCAGTCAACTATCCCCTATCGAAATGAATGTAGTCAGTCAAATATCCCCTATCGAAATGAATGTAGTCAGTCAACTATCCCCTATCGAAATGAATGTAGTCAGTCAACTATCCCCTATCGAAATGAATGTAGTCAGTCAACTATCCCCTATTGAAATGTATAACGATCAGCGTCGAAGGCTTCAGGAACTACCCACTATACCCCTCATTGGGGAAGAAACAATCTTAAAATAACATCAAGCAGAGAAATAGGGGGTTGGAGTGTCGCTTTGTGCCCCTCAGCTGGAGTCTGACATGATGTAATGGTGTCTTTATGTGGTTGTACCACTAGCTATTGCACATTCTACATTCTCTTTCAGCCTTTAGCTTTAAAGGAACAGTAACACCAAAAAATGAAAACTATTGCCCTGAACTGATGAAAATTGTGTGTTTATTTCAGAAACACATTTATAGTTTATATAAACAAAATGCTGTGTAGCCATGGGGGCAGCCATTCAAGCACAGGATACACAGTAGATAACAGATAAGTACTACTATAGTTTATATAAACAAGCTGCTGTGTAGCCATGGGGGCAGCCATTCAAGCACAGGATACACAGTAGATAACAGATAAGTACTACTACAGTTTATATAAACAAGCTGCTGTGTAGGCATGGGGAAAGACATTCAAGCACAGAATACACAGTAGATAACAGAAAAGTACTATTATAATTTATATAAACAAGCTGCTGTGTAGCCATGGGGGCAGCCATTCAAGCAAAGGATACACAATAGATAACAGATAAGTACTACTATAGTTTATATAAACAAGCTGCTGTGTAGCCATGGGGGCAGCCATTCAAGCACAGGATACACAGTAGATAACAGCTTAGTACTACTATAGTTTATATAAACAAGCTGCTGTGTAGCCATGGGGCAGCCATTCAAGCACAGGATACACAGTAGATAACAGATAAGTACTACTATAGTTTATATAAACAATCTGCTGTGTAGCCATGAGGGCAGCCATTCAAGCACAGGATACACAGTAGATAACAGATAAGTACTACTATAGTTTATATAAACAAGCTGCTGTGTAGCCATGGGGGCAGCCATTCAAGCACAGGATACACAGTAGATAACAGATAAGTACTACTATAGTTTATATAAACAAGCTGCTGTGTAGCCATGGGGGCAGCCATTCAAGCACAGGATACACAGTAGATAACAGATAAGTACTACTATAGTTTATATAAACAAGCTGCTATGTAGCCATGGGGGCAGCCATTCAAGCACAGGATACACAGTAGATTACAGATAAGTAATACTATAGTTTATATAAATAAGATGCTGTGTAGCCATCGGGGCAGTCATTCAAGCTCAGGATACACAGTAGATACCAAGTTCTGAAGAATCCCATTGTATACTATAGAGCTTATCTTTTATCTGCTATGTGTCCTATGCATTTTCTCTTTTTGCAGCTTTCAATGGCCGCTGCCTTGGCTACACAGCAGCTTCTTTAGATGAACTATAAATGTTTCTGAAACAAAGGACAGAGAAGTTCATTTTTCTAAGTCACCCAAAGTTGCCCTTTGAGGATTGCCATCCCATTGGTGATTTTCATTCTTACCAGCAGGATGGCAGGGGAAGGTTGTTCAGGGAGATTAGTCACCCTGAAGAAGAGGAGATTTGTCGCCAGGTGACTAATCTCCCCGAATCTGCCTGTGTGTCTCTGCCCAAACACACCAGTTTTCCCAGCAAAGGGCAACACTACATTATATTTTTGTTTCTTAAAGTGGACCCATCACCCAGACACAAAAATATGTATAATA
Source organism: Xenopus borealis (assembly GCA_024363595.1). Taxonomy (NCBI): domain Eukaryota; kingdom Metazoa; phylum Chordata; class Amphibia; order Anura; family Pipidae; genus Xenopus; species Xenopus borealis. Next base: position 99,800,197 of record CM044446.1, on the reverse strand, counting down.
AAAGTCCTTTTCAAATTAAACATGAAATCCAATTTCAAATTTTCAATATAGCATTCATAGCTGTTTTAAGCTCATTTAAAAATCTCAGCTGTCAATCAAATATTGTCTGCCCCTCCTCTATGCCTTAGGCAGATAATTACTCTCACTTTCCATTCAGCACTTCCTAGATGTCACTGCTCCCCACACATTCCCCCAGTTCTCTTAACCATTTAATTGTGTAGCCAGGACATGGGGATAGACATTGGGTCCCTCAAACAAGATTTTGAGAAGATACAAGGCTTGCCTTAATAACAGTGTCCACACAATGGCTCCTGCCTGCTTGCTATAATTATGAATTCCCAGGCTGAAGGAAACAAGAATAAAATAATTTATATAGTGTAATTAATGTTAATTTTGCTTGACTAATGTGATAAAATAGGATTCTGAATATTTTTTTGGGGTGACGGGTCCACTTTAAAGACACTTAGATTTTTTGGTGTTATTGTTCCTTTAACAATGTGCAATTGTCTAATGGAAAGTACAATTTTTGACACCAGCCATCTTTTGTGTATTGAAGAGAGTCCCCCCAACCAAGTAAATATTATACTCAGTATAATTTCAAACTACAGGGCCCTGTCAGGAATGAAGCTGCAGCCTGCACAAGAGAACAGACCCAGCAGGTAGACTCTGAATTGCTATTTCATGCAGTGGGGAATAAACACTGGTCCGTGGATATTTTCCAACGGTCTCTAGCTGTGTCTCGGGCTCTTGATGGCTACGCTTCCTAGCTTGGGTGTCAGGCTGTTTATGGTTACACAATGTTCCGGGAAGGCAGAACATCATTCAGCCTGACAGAAATCTATTGTTGAGTGCGGAGTTGTTATCAACATGTGATCTGTTCCTTCCCAGTGTCCGACAAAAGAACTCCCCTCTGGGACTGACTGGCACGTCTCTTCTGAGAGAGTCCAAATACTTGCAGATTGATAAACTGGAATGTTTTTGTTGCTTCTCCACAGCAGCATAATAAAAGTATTAATAATAAACGTTGTTTAGAATTGATTCATATAAGAGAAAGGTCTTTGGTTTATCTCTTTATTAAACAAGTGTACTTTTATATTCGATAGGAACTGGGTTTATTTATTGTTGCGAGAAAAGTGTATTCACGGTGTCTTCGTCTTTAAAGGACAAGGAAAGGCATATTTAATTGGGTGCCTTTACATGCACTTTAAAGTAGTGTGAGCTTCCGGTAGCGAAACCCAAGGCCCCGGCACAGATTTCAGCACAGAAATGGACACTGACACAGCCTTTTATGATTAAATTGCAGCTTTCTGGCATTTATTTGCAACTGAACACAATTCTTCAGCCCACTGGCTTCACATGGGAATCACACAAGTTTTTAACATAAACAGTCCCGATCCTAACACCCTCACTTGGTGTTCACTTTACTCACATTTGAGTTTGGCCCTCACTGGCTTTTCACTTGGACCACAAATCCCAGAATCCTCTCTGGACACACTTGAGACACACTGATCTCCTGGGAGTAGTTTCTCTGGTCCTCTCCCAGACCTTTGGATCTCCCTCCAACTCAGGGGATCACTCTCTGGTTCCCTGGTGCTCACCAGCACTCCTTCAGTGGCCCTCACTCTCCTCCACTCCAGGAGGTCTCTAGAGGAAACCAGCAGCAGCCACAGCTAGCCATGAGGTGTTGCTCCACACCTCCTTTTAACTATCCTTAATTAGCTACCTAGTTTAGGCAGCTGCAAACCCTTACATGGAGCAAGGGATGGAAGCCCACCCTGCTCTCTTCCATCCACTCCAGGGACCCTTAATCCAGCTTTTACTGAGCAGTTCAGAATCAAGCAGCATTACTTGCTTCAGTAACAAAGCTTTCCCTGGAGTTTAACATTTCACCAGCCTAATACTGGTGAAATACAAATGATATTGTGCCCTTTAGACACCCATATCTTACAGTAGATTTGTCAAATGATGATTGTGGGTCTTTTATTGGCATACTTTGTGTCACGAAATACATATCCTAACATTGATATTAGTGGTGTAAGTAGATATTACTGGGCCCACAGCAAATTATATTTTTAGTTTGTTGTCTTGTTTTACCAGTATTTTTATTTTATATTTAGCATTGTTTGAATCATTTGGAAAACTAAATGTAGCTCCTCTTCTCTATGTCTGTGAAGGTTCTCATTCATCCAGGTCAAAGTATATCCATAGTAATAAGTCAAATCAACTGCATTCCAAAAGTCACGTGTGCACAGGTGCTGGCGCTTTGTCACTTATACTAGTGGCAGACAGGGAGAAGGAAATTCGGGGAGATTGTCGCTAAAAACGCCAGGTGACAGAATCTCCCCGAATCTCCCTGTCTGTCCCCAGCCTAAAAGACAAGGGACACTCCTTTGAAGAGAGCAAGGTCCAAATCTTGGATAAAGAAGGCCGCTGGTTTGACAGAGGTGGGAAAGAGGCGATTCATGTTAAGGTGGAGAAACCATCCCTGAACAGCCTTCGACACCACCTGTCTTCTTCATACAATGCTGTTCTAACATCTGTACTCCAGCGGTTTCAGAACTCTACACACAAACATTCATGCAACTCTCACAAAAACACCTGTTTTCAAGGAGTTGCATGACACATCGGTAATCCTATCACAATAACTATACAGAATCAACGCCTCTGTGAATTTCAGATGTCACCTCTCTGAAGAGTTACAATGTGTCGTTGTGATTGGATTGTTGGAAGAGTCTATATGCCGAGAACTCCCCTACACCAGTCAGTTGAACTGAAGAAGGTCAGTGAAACGTCTTCATTAAAATTTCTCAGCAAGTCCAGTTGTTTTGAGTTACTTGTGTTATATATACTGTTTGATAAATTTACCCCTACTACCTGGCTACTACACCTAGCCCCACAGATTTTAAAGAAAATTCATAGCGATATTCTATGAACTCTAGCTATAAAATGATTAGCTATGGCTGTGGGAACTGAATGTTGTATTCTTTCCACTCAATTATATAAAGAAGGCCTTCTTCAACTGGTAGAGTTGTCCAACACCACGCCCTTATTACAACAGCAACCAGAAAATGAGATTCATCTGTCTTTTCCTACTATATTTCACCTTACATTTCAGAATATGACACATGCCCATGTGGGGATGACAACGTGTAAAGGTTACAGGGTGGAGACGAAAGTTCCTTATCACATTCTTTGAGACTTCTGAAACTATAGATAACATGGCCTGATTAAATGTCTCTTTTATCCAGTCTAAAGGTGGCCATAGACACACCAATAATACTGCCTAAACAAATTTTCGTACGAAATTTGGTACGTGTATGGTGGGGGGCGAGCCGACTGATCTCAGCAGAAGACTTGGATATCAGATGATTGGGCTGGCCTTTAAAGGCACCCGAACATCGGCCATTGTTAGTGCTGAATTGTTTCTACCTGTATATTTGACGATTCGGCACTACACGTGTGTTTTTAAATGAATGATCTTTCCTGAAATATCTTTTCCAGGAAAGATCATACTTGTACTGTCTATTGCCACCTTAACATAGATCTAAATTGGTCTGTGGAGGAGGTGCCAGATCACAAGTATAAACATTTCTGGCAAATTTTTATTAGGTAATCTGACTGCATCATGTGGCACACTCTTCTTTCCATCTCCCAGGGGTGCACCTACCAATAAATGCAAACAGCATTAATACTATGAGAGTAACTCATCCCCTTGGAACAAGGATAAGAACATCTAGAGCTTGTTAATTTGAGTCAGTCTGAAAGAGACTACTAATTATTGGCAGACTAAAGGTCCCCATAGATGCAAAGATCTTTCTCTGACGAATGACCGATCTTAGGGAAGTCCGACCAATCTGTCAAATTATCGTGCGGTTAGTGGGATACCAACGATCGTACATCTTATGATTTTTCATCCGACATTGGTCTGAAGATTGATCGGCCAGGTTAGAAAATCTTTATCGGTCCCCATGCAATCTACCTATGTTTGCAGAGCCAAGCAGGCTGCGACCCTTCAGTTTTGCTGCAATATCGCTTGAAACGGTGTTTTTAGTTGATGGACACATCGGGCATTTAAACGATCGTTTTGAGACGATCGTGGTCTCACGATAACCATTGGATCTTTCAAAAATCTTTACGTCTATGGCCAGCTTAAAGAAAATGGCATTAGCCCCAGGAAACTAGCCCAAGGCTAGGGGCGTTAATTTAGATAGAATGCCACTAGTTATGTGTGGGATGACAAAAAGTCGACCTGCATCTGAAACTAATGCGCTGCTCCAAGAAGCAGCTCCATTGTATGTATGGGGGTAGTACGTAGTGGACAATTACAAATATGGCAGCATCTGCCCATTAATTCCATATGAAGTAGGCTCCAATTTAATTTTACTCCACTTCTGTAACTAGCCCCACCAGAGAAGTCATTTTGCCTTAGTGATTAGGAAGTTGCTCTGTACTTCAAAACTCTCAGCATTCTCTTCTTAGAATAAAAGGTAGCCATGTGCCACCAGATTCACTCATTTTGGAGAGGTTGCATTAGGTTGAGTATGAGCAGATCTTTGTTTGATTTAACCACTCGAGAGAGAGGCCAAATCAGAATGGTCCAGTCCAATAATCAGATCATACACTGAGGCTCAGATGAGGACCACATCAATGTGCCAAAACATCTTCACGTGTTGTCGCACACAATTTACAGCTGCTTTACTAGCAATGTACCCAACCTTTTCAGTACCTGGGTTTCTTGGATCTTGCTCAATGCCAAATCTAGGCAATTTGACACCTTAAAAGATATTACCCCTTCAATTTCTCTATCACACTAATTTGCTATAATCACCAAACTAACCAACATGACTAATCTCTTCCCATACAGGACATTAGTTTAGTATTCAGTACAGTAGGTTCTGGGGGAACCCAGAACCTTAGAATGAACAATGCAGTGGTACTTTACAGATTCTACTGAGCCTGGGTAATGTGGCAGAGTATGCTATTGTAACATCACTGTAATGACACATGTACAGCAATTAAAGGGGCAACTAAAGGGTCTGACCAAGCTGATTTAAGAAATGTATTTTCTATCCTCATCTGATGAGCCAGGGATGTTCTATTATATCACAGAACTAGGAATTAAAAGTATATGTTCTTTGGCTCATATCCAGTCATATTTACACATATTAGAGCGAGAACCCCATTAAATATTTGATGAGCTTTCGGTTAACATCAGGCCAAATGTGTAAGGAATCCTCCACCTGGAATGGCAGCACCCAGCACCATGAACTGACATCATCAAGCCAGACGAGTGAAAATTCATAATTAGGGATTACAGGTCGCACTCACTTGCTGAGTGCTGGTAATTTTTATTCTATTGATTCCTGTGCTTTTGACCCCTTGCTTTATTCCCAACTTCCATCCAGCACTGCCTGCCATTGAAGACGCTTGTTCTTGAACCTTTGACTTCCGCAAACTGGACTCTGCCTGGTACTTCTTTCTTGGTCCGGACTTCTCCACAGTTGGAGCTGCCCCCTTTTCTTCTGGTTTATACTTTCCTGGAAGAGCACGCTCAACATGGAGTATATGCTACAGTACTATCCCAGAATCCCCTATTCCACATTTCTGTCCCAGAATCCTTTATTCCACGTTTTACTTTCAGATATACAGTATGGGCAACATGACAATCCCCATGATGGACCAGCTGGCTGAATAATCATACTATATAATAACAATCATCCCATATTGTTGTTTTTAAACCTGAACACTGCCACATAAAGGTCCCCTGGTGTTACACCAACTCTGTTTGTGCAAAAGCATTTTATGTCGTGTCCCTTTAAGCACTTTGTATTAAGCTACTGGCTCTCTCACATGCTAATGAATGTTCCTCCAGGCAGCATTTTAGCCATTAGCCGTGTCCTGCAAGTGGCAGAAACACCTGACTCACAGACTTATTACTCATCCGCAGCTGATCAGCATTTGTGTAATAAACGTGCTGCTCTTCCTTCCTGTGCTGAGCGCATGTGATACCTGCCCTGTCCTGCTGCTTGCCTTACTACACACACATGAATGCGTTGTAATTGTTAGCTGAGTGCTGCCTGCTCTAGCTTCTGCACTGGGAAAGCTGGAATAGGAATGGATCTTCCTGATCTGTTGATTACAAAATGGCTTTTTGATTTTAGAAAGAGATCTGATGGCCTGAATCATGCAAATGAGGATGAGTTCTAAGGGTAATCTGATTAGATTAAGTTAAATCCCAATAAACTGACTCCAAGAGACTCTGCACAGCATTAACCTTGTTTGTACTGCTGCTGTGCAAAGTCTGGAGCCTATATGTTTTTACCATATCTCTCCCTACTATCCCACAGTCACACTCCCTTCCCAGAGAATATTATCCACTGTTACT
>CM044446.1:99699463-99775172 GCA_024363595.1 Xenopus borealis | reverse complement strand
ATATGCTTCATGTGGGGTGCTGGGGCTCAAATAGTTCACTAAAGGCTGTATATGCTTCAAGTGGGGTGCTGGGGCTCAGTTATGCACACAAGGGATGGTATTGGGTGCGGCGGGTGGGATATTACTTGTTTAGAGGTGCTGGGGCTCAGTTTTGCTCACAGGGTAAAGGTATTCGGATGCTAGGCTCATGTATGGGTGCTGAGGCATAGTTCACACAGGAGAATATATTGGCCTTCTATAGCACGTGTATGGGTGCTGGGACTCGGTAGTACACAGAGGGAAAGATATTGGGATGCTATCGCTCATGTGTGGGTGCTGACGCTGATATGGGGTGCAACTTTTCTGGGGGCATGAAGTTATGTTTAACATTATTGTGTACTTTAGAAGTCCCCCAAGTAGTGCTGCACCTCTGGGTAAAGGGGTTCTGTCTGACCCCTATTTCATTAGATGCCCCTGTAGTAAACTTTGGACACTGGGCCCTTGCTTGTCACCACTGACTCCCTTTCCCACAGTCACCATCTCTACATTATATGTATTATATGTATGTTTAACTGCACCAGAGCCACTTGCCTTAACTTCCCCGGGGAACTCACCTTTATCTACTACGACCACGTGCAACCTGCAGGCCAAGCCTTAAAATTGTAGTTGTAGTTCTGCAGTAAATGCGTGTCTGTTGTCTGGATATTTCTGCATCTCATGTATACCCTTTGGTGAGCTTCATTGTTTTGGTGATGAATTTGGATTACCTTCACATACTGCTACCCATTATATCATGTGCCTCAACTAACACTACACCTTCCCCCCCCTTTAAGCATGTAAGTTATAGTTCTGTTATAGCTAGAAGGTCTTAAGAGTACAGATGAATGCTTGGCATCCTGTTGATGAGTTTAGAATGTGGAAGTGAGGAATGCTTGAACTGAAACACTGAGGTTACAGGGAGCGTCACAAGCCTGCGTCCTACAGAGGCACCTTCTGGAATTTCGGATTCATGACTTCTCCAGAGACACCCTCTGCATAGGGGAAATATGGCTTTTCTGCTGAGGACTTGTGGTTCATAGCTTCTCTGGAGACATCCTCTGAGGAAATGGGAAGTATGGCTTTTCTGCTAAGGACTTGGGGTTCATGACTCCTCCGGAGACATCCTCTGAGGAAATGGGAAGTATGGCTTTTCTGCTGAGGACTTGGGGTTCATGACTCCTCCGGAGACACCTCTGGACATATGGGAAATATGGCTTTTTTGCTGAGGACTTTTGGTTCATGGCTTCTCCGGGGCATATGGGAAATATGGTTTTTCTGCTGAGGACTTTGGGTTTATGGCTTCTCTGGGGCATGGGAAATATGGCTTTTCTGCTGAGGACTTGGGGTTCATGACTCCTCCAGAAACACCTTCTGGGCATTTGGGAAATATGGCTTTTCTGCTGAAGACTTTGGGTTCATGGCTTCTCCGGGGCATTTGGGAAATATGGCTCTTCTGCTGAGTACATGGGGTTCATTTATTTTCTGGAGACGCCCTCTGTGTCAAGGGGAAGTATGACTTTTCTGCTGGGGACTTGGGGTTCATTTATTATCCAGAGACACCCTCTGTGTATAGGGGAATATGGCTTTTCTGCTGAGGACTTTGGATTCATGACTTCTTTGTCAAGGCACCCCCTGCTAAATGGGATTCACATCTTCTCTGTTGAGGCCCCCACTTTGACGTTGTATTCATGATTTCTACTGATGAAACCTCTGGGCCTAGGGATTCACTACGTTGTCCTCTTGAATGGATCATACTTTGGCTTCCCAGTTGCTGCTGTAGGTCTGCAGGTGGATTTTCCTGGACCCGTAGCAATATGCTGCCAATGTACATAGTTGTTTTTTACAGCTGTGGGTGGAGCAGGCTAGTTGTCAAACACTAACAAATGCTTTCTGGTTAATGGATTGCTGGGGATGAACAAAGATGAAGTTCACCAACAGACCACGTTCCACCTGCAGCTTTGCAACCTTGAATGCTCTCAACTTCCAGAAGTCTGATGGCTGCTGGGACACTGGGAATTGTAGTTAAGCAGCAGCTGGGGCCACAAGTTAAAATGCTCTATCCTAAGTGAATGATTTGTGCAGGTGGAGGATGAGAACTCAGTTGATGGTTGAGAATGGTACTGGGCACTGTTGGAAGGTGGCATCACCATTGGGACCAACAGTGCTAATTGCTGGGACACACCGTGCTAAGCTGGAGATGTTAATTAAGGTGACCTTTAGGGTTCTCCTGTAGGTAATGGGCATTTAGGTTGTGCAGGGAGCTGTTAATGATTGAAGGATAATTAAAAGAATGTCTTTCTCTTGGGGCATTCTGCCTGGGGCAGTGCCAAACCTTACTCACTACTAGGGAATTTGTCTTGCACTTTATTGAAGCAAGACTGCCTGGCACTAGCACCCACCCTTCATCATGGGGCATGCTTTTCTATGGGAAGGGAGTTGGTCTGGGAGCTTAGCAAGGTCCTCCAGAGAAATGGCCAGTGGCCCTGTATGTGCATTGCCAAGAGATCTCTCTTTTCATACTTCTTTTTGGGTTAAGTGAAGTAGGCTGGATGCTTGGCCAACACCCAATTACTGTTTCATTCCTCATTTAAAACGAAATAGTTCCAGGATTCCCAGCAAATTCTTTTTTCAGGGACTCGTTAGAGCCCTTGTCTGTCACGTAGCTCCTTGCGAGTTACTCTATGAATCAGTCTGAGCAGAATGAGCTGAAACGGAAACTTCAGTATGAGCGGGTAATCTCAATATGAGACAGGCGTTGCTGTACTTTGCACACAAGGGACTTTATCGTTGAGTTACCTATTCAAATAAAAACACATTCATAAGTTAAACCTGGGGGTGGCGGTAGAATGAAATCGGTGAAACCTTGGACATGGGCCTCAGAATCAGAGCGCACGCCTTTTTGGGAACCCTCTCTTGCAACCACGCACTGGGTTGTGTAACAGTCTCTTATCTTAAGTTACTTCATTCCCTACCATAGTAATTAATGCTCTGTATTGATAAGCATGCATCTCCTCTATACCGCCCCTGCCTGCTGTATGTGTAAGTAGTTTATTCAGTTTCATACCTCTTCTAAATTTTACATTCGGAACCAAACCCAGCATCATCGTGCCAAGCGGAAAATGTAGGTTTTATGTAGACGGTCCTTTATTGCCGTATACCCAGAACAAAGAGAGAGCAGTGAACTCATATTCACCTACTTTAGTCTGTGTCTTAACTGTAATTCTTCTTGAAAGATATTTGGCCTGGTTTCTTTGCGAAACCAAATACAGAGCAGCTTGTACTGCGAGTACATTAACTATAGAGTTAAAGTGTATTACTGGCCCACAATATTTACGACTGAATGTTTTGGTATTTTTTGGGTGTTTAGGGACACTGTTCAGTTAGATGTAAAATGCAAAGAAGGGGTAGACACCTACTATAACGGAACGCTGATATGAAGTGGTACACTGCTGTACCTGCTAGCCCAAACTCTTTCCATCTATAGCTGCTGCATTGAAGGCCCCAGGATAAGTTGCCCTTAGATGGACTCCGTCTAATGACAGTTTCCTCTAACCAGATTGATAATGGACAGTTTGATAGAAGTGCAGTCCTATACTGTTCAAGAGCAGCTGATGACATGGGAAGCTTCTGTGGTTGGATGCTGTTTTTATAATTAGTCTTTGCTTGTGCAGGTATACGTTTCACTGGTCAACATGCTTTATGAGTCTGCTGTGGAAATGGAAATACAATTATTATCTTGCTTATTAGACTGTAAACAATGGTAGAGTCCTGCCTCGGGTTGGGTACCCATGGAATACCAGCAAAGTGGTTGGGTTTTCGGGCAAAAAGTCCAGATTCCTCTTTTGATAAGATTCGGCGCTGGTGTGATGTCTTTTTTCTGAATTTGCAAGTGTCCCGGGTCGGAAATTTAGTTGACCTATTGCGGGTAGTGGAACGTGCGGGACAAGTTGCTGGTTTGAGTTGTAGGGTACAGGTCAGGTATGGGTTTCCAAAAATGAACCCATGCAGTGCTGTTAAGGTAATTTATCTCTTACTTGGTACTGTCTGCCTGTCCCATCATGAAACCTGTAATCGGGCGATTTATTATGTTTACACCTGTGTTGAAGCGGCAGCTACTTCTTCATCTCTATGTAGTTAACTCAACGTGTGTCACTTTGTGACCGCAGTTTGCATGACATTCTTCTCGCTGTGTGGTTTCCCGTGCTGTGCATGAACGTGCCTTTCTCTTTTCTCCCACATGATTCGTGGCTTGCTCTTTGTGGCTTTGAGACCTATTTTTATTTATTCACAGGCCCATTATGTGAGTGACTCTCAGGCTTTTGGGCAATGATCTTTTATAAAATGACAACTGGGTGTGGTTTTGTCAGATATTGACCTGTAGCCGTTGGTTGTCACCGGACTAATTTGCAGAGGACAATCTTTGTAAGTGTGTTACAAGTTCTCCACAAAAATGAAATAAAAAAAATCAGTGCTCCCCTATTAAGAGAGCTAGTTGCAGCTTTTCTTTTGTTTGGTGCCAACCTCAGCAAATGATTGGCTATTGCCTCTAAATGCCTACCATAATGAATTGAAGAAGAAAGAAAGATCACTCGCAGAGTTGGTCAGTTTTTTCCTGCAGTCTACCAAAAGTTGATCTTAGAGTAAAAATTTAGACTATTTTGAAACCCTAATTCACACCTTAAATTTCGTAAAGACTCATCTAGCCTCAGGCCAATACCTGCCTGAATTGAAATAATTGGGACATTAATTATGATACAACCATGTGTGCAACTTTTATTGCAGCCCTGAATCACCCCAAGAATAATGACGTCGTTCAGCAGGGTGCACTGTATTCCACGGTGGATTTCTCTGTTCAGCACCAGATATGTTGTGACTCATGTGGCTAATGACAGGTTATACGTTCACAAGGTGCGGCTTGCACTGTCCATGTGAGTGGATCACACCAACCTGTTTGCATGAGAGAGATTCTTGTGTATAGGTGCAAAGAAAGTCATTCTGCCCTTCTGTACTCTGCCCTTTATGCTCTGAGCCATGTTTTTATGGTTTTATAACTGACAAATGATTTGCCCATTTTGACCTCCATGTTATCTCAGAGGAGACAAAGTCAGAGCTATGACTTGGAAACGTGCACCAATACATGCATGCAAGTTCCCATTGTCAGATCCCCAAAATGTGGTTGATAGCTCTAGAGCAGTTATCCCCAAACAGTTGCTCTAGAGTCACCCCTTGGATGTTGCTCCCAGTGGCCGCCAAGCAGGTGCTTATTTTTAAATTCTTGGTTTAAAGGCAATGTTAAGTTTCATAAAAAAACATGTGCATTGCCAAACAGAGCCTCCTGTTGTAGAGTCCTGCAGCGGGTCTGATACCCGCGGGTTACCTGCAAAATCCTGCGGTACCCTGCGGGTTGCTCGTAGAGTTTCTGGGTGCGGGTATAGAAGCGGGCCGGTGGTTCTGCAGGTTGGCGGGTTGAGGGTCGGGTCACGGATCCTCGCTATAGCGATTTTTACTCCTTTTTCTCAGCATTTCTACTTCTGATGTCACATCCGGTTTACATTGACAGCACTATCTGTTTTACTCCTTTTTTTCTGATCACGACTACTTCCGATGATGTCACTTCCGGTTTACAATGACAGCACTCCCTGATTCTTGATGGTCAGCGGGTCCGGGTTGCGGATCTTGGGTTGCGGGTCACGGGTCCAATCGGGTAAGAATGCGGGTCCGGATTTCGGGTTGCGGGTACGGGTCCCAGTCCCAAAAAATGGACCCGCGCAGGACTCTATCCTGTTGGTTTCAAGTCCACGTAGAAGCTACCAATACTCCGTCACAGGATACTGCCTTTTTCAGGACTTGGCTATGGGCAAATCCTTGTTTATGGCAGAACCGAATCCTAATTTGCAAATGTATATTAGGAAGGGAAGTCGCGTGACTTTTTGTCACAAAACAAGGAAGTATAAAAAAAAAAAGGCCCCACCTTTTCCTTTCCCATCCCTAATTTGCATATGCAAATTATGATTTGTTTCGGTAGTCGTCTGAATCTTATAGAAGGCTTCAGGTATTGGGCCGAATCAAAAAAAGTGGATTCGGTGCATTCCCACCCATGAACCTTTTGCTTGCTTATGTTCCTCTCCAACATTATTTATACTTGAAGGTAGTGTATGAATAAAAAGGTTAGGGACCCTTGCAGTGAGGAGAGAAGGGGAAAGAAAGAGGCGGAAAGTGCATCTGTTCTACTGGTCATAAGTTTATTAATGTAGAGGCCAATGAGACCCGAGGCTGCAATGCAGGGGAAATAGAGAAACGTGAATAAATAGTTCTAAATATATATTTAATTTTGACATATATGCTCGTTTAAAAGGCAAGTTCTGCTTCTAAAGTGCATTATTGCATCCAAATTTGCCTTGTTTTGACGACAATGCAGCAATCTTAACAAGCATATGTGTGCTTGCAATGTTTTTATTTCTAACTATTCTTTTGTTAAGCTTTTATATTGTACATAGGGCAACAGGGTAAAATTACATTTGTATGGATGATTAGTTTTACACTAAACCTAAAAAGTCAATTTGGATGCAACGTTTGCACTTAAATCAAGCACATGTCCTGGCGTTGGTATAGGGGTGCCCAAGCTTGTGGTGATATTTCAGTTTGGCTGTAAATTGTGTGGAACAAGCAAAGCCCTGGATATGTTTCCTAATCAATGCTGGTGGTAATTTCAGTGCTTAGTTACACTTGAGTATCCTCCAAACATGATACACATCTAAACAGGGGCCACTGGTTAGCCGCTTTAGAATTAACCACAAACAGCTCTGGCACCATTTAGTAAAGGAATCTACTGGCATTTTCCTGGCCACAGTTTCCCAGTGAGAGAGACAGAGAGACAAATAGTCACACAAGTCTTTCTTTATCAGCTGGTAGCCAATAAGTCTTGGGCAAAAGCCATAAGAGAGGTTGGGTAGCACAGTGTGATGTAGAAGGCTTTGGTTAGAAGTTATATTTGTGCTGGGCTGTGGCATGTGTCGGAAGGGCCGGTGAGTCCTTGGACATTGTAGGAACCCTTCCAGCAATTGGCTACACCACAAAGTAGCATGATGCAGTGAAGTTTTCATCGTATTTATATCCATCGCTGACCATAGCCAAAGCAAATATTCTGGAAAGGACGATACACAGGGTCCAGAAGTAAATCTACAGTTTATTACTAGCCATTAAAAACAATGGGTGACAACACATTTCAGATATGGTGTTCATAGTCATTGTAATGGCATCTTAATTGGCAAAGGTAGAAGAAAATGGATAAGTAGATTGTGAATTACTGTAGAAACATTTGTATAAAAAAAAAAGAAGCAAAGCGCTCCATTCACTGGACTTAATTTTAATCTTGCCGCGGTGAAAGTTGGGTTCGGGTGTTCGTGCTCCAGACCTTCAGTATAGGGGAGTAAACTATTGGAAAATATAATGACAGGCAGGCACCAATCCGGAACCTTAATGTAGAATCCAGGAGTCTGTAGTTTAAATAATACGAGATTTTATTTTACATTTTGATTAAAAACAACAGCCTTACACGTTACACTTAGGGCTGAATTCCATGGGACGATAAGGGGTGATTTTGAGTTGAGTGATTTTTGGCTCTAAAATCCCTTATGCTTTTCATACTGATGAAAGGGGTATTTCATCAATTAAAATGCTGCAATAGTTAGAAACCATTCAACCCCTGTGATTATCAGGGTGCTTTGGGCCCTTGTTGGTCATTCTGTCTCAACTGGTGCGCAGCATTGCGATGAAACGGATGCGACAAGTCAGAGGCTCCGAATATAATGAGCGTGATAGAAACATTGCAGGTACAAACTACATGCAACACGACTGTTGGATGAAGACAAGGTGTGTGGCGTTCACATCCAACAGTTATGTTTTGTCGGATACATACAGTTTGTACCTGTGGTGTAGCCGTCACTCTCAATATATTCGGTGCCTCCGTGTCCGTTTTGAAGTCACATCGTACCTGTCTGTTGTGTATTTTACAATGGAGTAGAAAAATTGCCTGTGTGCTGGGTTCCCATACTGACTTTGTCTGCGTTGTGGTTTCAGGGCAGTTTTCAAGGGGTAGGAGAATTATTTGACCCCTTTGCCCATTAATTTAAGAATTTAGAGGAATAATGTTCTGAAGCTCCTGATTGACTAGGCATGTGAGTAACTGATGAAATTGTTTGTATATTCTCTGTACATGTGTGTTGGTTATCCCAAGTGATAACTTTGTACACTGGATATCGAACTGGTTAAAGGGCAAGGAAAGGCAAAGAAATAAAATCCCATTTTTACTTTCTTTAATGAAAAAGAAATCTATCTCCAATATACTTTAATTTAAAAATGTGTACCGTTTTTATAAGAAACCTGACTGTATGCAGTGAAATTCTCCCTTCATTTAGTGCTGTGGATAGGAATTGTCAGACGGTCCCTAACTTCTGGCAGGAAAACAATCATACTTATGAACAGCAGGGGGAGCTCCCTCCTTACTTACCAGCCATGCAGAAGTCAAACAGCTTTGTTTTTTGATCATTTAGGATGATCCCTAAGCAGCACGGACCATACTGAGCATGTGCAGTGCCAGTGTCAGACAAATATGTATAACAAAGTTACAAGATGACAGCCCCCTGTGGCCAACTTTGAAAGCATAAATCATTTGTTTGATTAGGCTTGTGGTGCAGTAAGTTCATGTTTATGTTTAGTATACAAAATACACCATTTCTACCCTTATTCTATTTTACACTTTCCTTGCCCTTTAATGATCATTCAATGGTCTGAAAATTTAACTTGCCGATGACAAACTTGACCCTCTTTCCTTCTTGCTATTCTGATCATTCCTGAAGGAAGGGTTCAATAGAAAGTTATACTGTTTGTGGTCAGTCAGTTTAGTTCATGGGCCAATCAATCTGATGGGTATAAAATACTCATAACTGGGTGCACTAGCCCATTTAATATTTAGGCTTTGCTACAAAAGAGTTTATGCTTGGCCACTCCTTCACTTGATATTTACTAATATTGGGCCAAACCCATCAATCATTAATGTGCTCTACCATCGTGATTGTGACATAATCATTAATAACGTTTACTCAAGTTATCCCATTCCATTTCCTATTGTTTTGATTTGTAAAGAACAGATGCTATAGTATCAGTCAGAAACCGGATACCACCCAGTGTGTTCTGTGTCGGAAGGTGCAATGTTGCTTGATATCATCGTTCCGTTCAGCTAAGATCAGACCAGCCAATAGTCATCTCATATTGCTTTGTAGCTGATTTTTTTTCCCCTTTTTTGGTTTTGCTCTTAGATGCATTGGCTTATTTTAAAATCAACACTTCCAGAAATCTATTTATAATAACCCCCATTTTAATTTGCCTAGTCAGTAAAGTTTGAGCCGCCAACCTCTAATAAGTATTAAAATGTATTATAATTGTGTTTGGCAGTTAATACAATCGTGGTAAAAGAGTGATAATGTAGTGTGTGTTGATACATTTTGAAAAGTTTGGCTCTCCCAAGTCTTTTGAAAAAAATCCCTTTAAAGAAGTTATCCGTCTGGAGCCCTGCAGAAACGCATTTGTAGGTAGGAAGAGAGTTTGTGCGTGGTGTTGCAGGCGCTTTTAGTGAAATTTATCAGCAACAGTGAATCATTTTGCATTTACGCACCTTCTGCCACGGGCAAAGAAAAACGATGGCATGCCAATGGCCTTAAGGTGGCCACCCAAACACACCAAAATCATTGGAATAAAGAATGTTTTTGTGCGATATTTGGTTCACATAATTAGGACCAGTGTTGTTAGTGGGGTACCGCAGGGCTCTGTACTGGGTCCCTTGCCTTTCAACTTGTTTATTAATGACCTGGATGTGGGCATTGAAAGTACGGTTTCTATTTTTGCAGATGATACTAAATTGTGCAGAGCTATAGGTTCCATGCAGGATGCTGCCACTTTGCACAGTGATTTGTCTAAGTTGGGAAACTGGGCAGCAATCTGGAAAATGAGGTTCAATGTTGATAAATGCAGGTTATGCACTTTGGCAAAAATAATATAAATGCAAGTTATACACTAAATGGCAGTGTGTTGGGAGTTTCCTTAAGTGAGAAGGATCTTGGGGTTTTTATAGATAACAAGTTGTCTAATTCTGGGCAGTGTCATTCTGTAGCTACTAAAGCAAATAAACTTCTGTCCTGCATAAAAAAGGGCATAAACTCAAGGGATGAAAACATAATTCTACCTCTTTATAGATCCCTAGTAAGGCCTCATCTGGAGTATGCAGTGCAGTTTTGGACTCCAGTCCTTAGGAGGGATGTAAATGAGCTGGAGAGAGTGCAGAGACTAAGTGCAACTAAACTGGTTAGAGGGATGAGACTGGGAGACTTCAATTATGAGACTGGGAGACTGTCCAGGTTGGGGTTGTTTTCTCTGGAAAAAAGGTGCTTGTGAGGGGACATGATTACACTTTACAAATACATTAGAGGACATTATAGACAAATATCAGGGGACCTTTTTACCCATAAAGAGGATCACCAGAGGCCACCCCTTCAGACTAGAAGAAAAGGACTTTCATTTAAAGGAACAGCGTAGGTGGTTCTTCACAGTGAGGACAGTGAGGTTGTGGAATGCACTGCCGGGTGATGTTGTGATGCTCATTCTGTTGATGCTTTTAAGAGGGGTTTGGATTATTTTTTGGACAGACATAATATCAAAGGTTATTTTGATACTTAACTCTACAGTTAGTATAGCTATGGGCATATATGGTTTGTGTGAAAGAGTGTAGGAGTGTGTGTGTGTGTGTATGCTGGGTTTTAATTTGGAGGGGTTGAACTTGATGGACTTTGTCTTTTTTCAACCCAATTTAACTATGTAACTATGTAACGCAGGGATTCCCAACCTTTTGAACCCGTGAGCAACACTGAGAAGTAAAAGGAGTTGGGGAGCAACACTAGCATGAAAAAAGTTCACAGGGTGCCAATTAAGTCCTGTGATTGGTCAGTTGGTATCTCCTATGTGGATTGTCAATCTAGATTGAGGCTCTGTATGGCAGTGCACCTGGTTTTTATACAACCAACACTTGCCTCTAAGCCAGTAAGCCACTGGGAGCAACATCCAAGGGGTTGGAGAACATGTTGCTCACGAGCTACCGGTTGGGGATCAATGATGTAACGTATGGTGGGAAATTACGAAACTGATATTGGCAAAAGCCTTGGATACTGGTTGTCTTACCGAAGGTACTGCAGGGAACATGACCGTTACTTCATGCCGAATTGTCCTATAGTGGTAAAATTCTTTTATTTTTGCCTGCATATCTAATGGTAACTTTAGTAGAGAAAATGAACGACAGTTTTTGCAAGAAAGACTGTAATTGTAAGGTTTATGGCCACCTTTCGTCTATGTGAAGAGTAAATTGGCACTAAGGCTGTTTGCTCATTTAGACCCCTTTTCCCAAAATGTAGGAATATGTACTCCTTTGTCAAGGTTTTTAGATAAGCTGATCTTGATAGACCAACAATCCGATCACGCAGATGTGGATTTTATGGACCTCTTTTCTTCTGGATTTGTCCACATTGAAGTTTTTGCATTAGTTATCACTTAGGCCATCAGCTGTAATGCATTTTTGCCTGCTAGCATATTTATCAAGCAGTGTAATTAATCTTGATATGTCTTTCGTTGCATTACTACAATGCAATCCATGATAAAAGGGTATTTTCCGCAGTGACACATAGGACGATTTGTAGTTCTTGATTATGTAGACCCGGCTGAGGGTGACAAAGCTCCCGAAAATACCTCTCCATTGCCGGTAATTGAAATAGCTGGTGGTATGCCCAATCGCCAGAAGATGTCTCCGGAGAGGCATTCAGTTGGACTTACCACCAGAGATTCATATTACTGGCAATGGAGAGGCATTTTCTGGAGATTTGTCACCCGCAGCAGCGTCTAAAAAAACCGCTGGCAACAACTATTCCCATGTGCCATTGCCCTTATAAGTGCATAACGCAAACACTGCAATAAAGCTGATTTTAAGAAATCTGATGCGTCCACACATGGGCTAATAGAAGCTGCTATCTTGGCCTATCCAGACCAAGTAGGCAGCTTATTGGCCTAGTCACGCATTTATGATAACAATAAACTGTTCAACAAAAGAGGTTTACAGGATAAAAATGGCATCATAACAGACCACTGCGACCAAAGATCCTGTCTTGAAGCCATCGATTGAATCTCTGCAAGATCTTGAGCCCTCAACAGGATTAAATAGCTACATGAGTAAGTTTCATATTGGTGGTGATTCTTATTGGGGTTAATGATGCCTGGTCTGGCCCAATATCTGCATCTCAGGCTAAAGTCCATGCAACTAAGTAGGTGTTGGGTCAGTCGTGTGATTCTATGGACCATCTGTTGTGGGCACCTGTACACTTGCCGATCATAGGTGAGATAGTGTTTTGCTGAAACCTTCCCACATCTGACGTCCTATCTGATGTCAACCTAGAAGGGATGGGCATTGGTTCTGGTAGTAAAGTTCCTCCTTCATCTCTGGTCAGTTTGTGAAGGGGCAGGTAAAGGTGATGTGGGTCATAAAATTCTCAATCCATCCGTCACTAAACTGCATAAACAAGACGGTTTTGGCCATTTTACCTTCCACGTATTTTGGTGACATCAAGAGTTTGCTCAAGCTAATTTTTAAGTGAAAATTGCCTAAAACACGATTGTTGTAAAAGGGCGGTGGAGGGAGATGTGGTGATTTTGGACCACCTTTACAAAAAGGTGCATTGAACATACAGATTTATAAAGCAATCAATAACTGAGGTGAAGAGAGCTGTGCCTGGTATCTTAAAGGAGAAGTTCATTCTTCTAAACCCTAGGGCCCAAGATCGGATCAGCCCAATATCGCCCACCTCATGGTGGGCATGTCAGGGAGAGATCCGCTCATTTGGCAACATCGCCAAACGGTGTATGGCCACCTTAAGTTACTGATGCAGGACGCTTCTGATGCTTTGCTACTGTGTTATCCAGATCACTTTTCACAAAAGGATTTTTCTTCTAGTTTTCATTATATTAGCAGCTTTACATTGCTAATATCATGGAAACTAATGGAAGAAAAAAGCACTGAGCAATTTTGTATTAGTTTGTTAGGCGACTTCACCTTTAAAGGAAATTTCAACCCTAAATTTAAAAAACCTTTCAAGGCACCTGGACATTGGCCATTGTTAGTGCTGAATCGTCAGATACAAGTAGAATTCTATTGTTTTATACCTGTATATCTGACGATTCAGCTCTACGCATGTGTATTGAAACAAACGATCTTTCTTGGAAAGCTCTTTTCCAGGAAAGATCGTAATTGTTTAGAAATCCCTTCTTGACATGTATTCTGTGCATTTAGCATTGTTTAGAAATCCCTTCTTGACGTGTATTCTGTGCATTTAGCGTGTTCGTAGTCTGAGAATTGTAGGAGGATTTCTTTGTGGAAGATCCTTGTGTGATTCTCTTCCGTAAAACTATAGACATGTTAATGTTTGGGAAGTGCAAGACATATGGGGCTTCCTCTGCTGGATGCTCAAATAAAAATAAAAGCAGGTGTGAATGCCATGAGGTGCTATGGTAATTGACTCATAAGCTATTTAGCCTCCTGTCTGATTAAATTGCTTGGAAACATTACTTTAATTGGGTTAAGGTGGTAAAACATTATTCTTACTAATTACAGTGCATGGATATTCCCCCGTCTCCCTAAATAATTGCTCTTAGGCTTAGACCAGACGGGGAGGCAATTTCGAGCGATTTTAAAAATCGCGCTGCTCCGTGTGAATAAGTGCAGGCGTTTTTAAGCCTCGCCGGTGCGCAGCTATTCGGGGAGATTCGGGGGCGATCCGTCGCGGCGAGAAGTCGCCAGGCGAAGGATCGCCCCCGAATCTCCCCGTCTGGTCTAAGCCTTACATTGCACTCTTAGGGCTCTTCCAGACGAGGAGATTGCAGGGAGATTTGTAGCCTGCAATCTCCTCGTCTGGAAGAGCCCTTAAAGGACAGATCAGCCAAATGTACTGGGGAGGGGGGGTACCGGCAATGCGTTAGGCACCCCCAGTAAATATAATCATTTACCTTACGTCTGGGCCGTTGTTCATGCTTGCTGAAAAGTGCACCAACCTAGGGTACTACTCTTGTGAACCATGCCGCCATCTCTTCCAATGTCCCAAGGATCTTTTGTGTGTTCCTCAACAGCTCAAATGTGCAGTAGATCTAAGAACAACACTCAATAGTAAAAACCAGGCCCCACTGAGACACATGCAGTTGCATTGAGTAGGAGAAACAACAGCCTGCCAGAAAGCAGTTCCATCCTAAAGTGCTGGCTCTTTCTGAAAGCACATGACCAGGCAAAATGACCTGAGATGGTGTCAGTGACCCCCAATTGAAAGCTGCAAAGAAACAGAAGAAAATTGCAAATCATTAAAAAACTATGAAAAATAAATAATGAAGACCAATTGAAAAGTTTCTTAGAATTGGCCCTTCTACAATATACTAAAAGCTAACTTGAAGGTGAACCCCCCCCCCTTTAAATACTGGATACAATATATTGATAATGTACTTGCCAGTTAGCTGGTAATCACCAGTCATTCTGCCCCTGGTATCCCCCAGTCCCAACTTCCCACGTCATCCTCTATGGCAGGGGTCTCCAACCATTGTTTACACATGAGAAACATTAAGGTGTAAAAGGAGTTGGGGAGCAACACAAACATGAGAAAAGTCCTGTGATTGGTCATTAGGTTGTGCCTATGAATAATGGCAGTCTACAGGAAGCTCTGTTTGACAGTACATATGGTTTTTATACAACCAAAACTTGCCTTCAAGCCTGGAATTCAAAAATAAGCACCCGTTTTGGGGCCACTGGGAGCAATATCTAAGGAGGTTGGTGAGCAACATGTTGATTGTGGGCTACTGGTTGGGGATCACTGCTCTATGCTCATAGCTCCTCTGTTACCTTCCTCTACCCACCAAGTGGGTTTGGCATTGATAGACATTGTATGGCCATCAATCAACCGCTGTTCTGTATGATCTAACTGGCACATGTATAGAATCTGTTACCCTTTATTCTGAACGTTCCGAACTACTGAATGGATGACTCTCATAGACTCCGTTATAATCAATTAATCTACATTTTCAAAAAATTATTTCCTTTTTCTGTGTAATAATAAAACAGTAGCTTGTACTTGATCCCAACTAAGATGTAATTAATCCTTATTAGAAGCAAAACCGGCCTATTGGGTTTATTTCATGTTTATATGATTTTCTAGCAGACTTAAGATATAAAGATCCAAATTACAGAAAGATCTGTTATCCAGAAAACCCCAGAAAAAGTCCAGAGCATTCTGGATAACCGGTCCCATAGCTGTATTTATATGGCTATCTTAAGGCTGTGCAACACAGAGCTCCCCTCTCTCCCCTTATTGCCTGGACTTTTAAAAGGGTCATTCTGGTTGATCTCTGAAATTTCATGTTCAGCTAATTGTATCATCTCCGTCTAAGCCCATTCCCAGGATAAAGGGGTGTTCAGTAAAGGACACTTTTGCTTTGTACATGTAACAAACTGTCTGTCCATAACACTGCCATAAACACAGCAGTCCATTTATTCAGAGTTTGTAACACTAACTATTCCAAAATCTCCTGTATACAAGTTTTCCTTTCGGTGCAGACACCCACTGTAGAAGCTTGTTTGTTTGGCCCCCGTCTGTACAGCTCATAAACCACGTCTGTCCTGATTCATAGTTGTAATTTCTGTTTTTTAATTTTGCCTGTTGAACATATTCCTTCTAAGCTGTAATATATGTGTATGTATGTATGTATGTATATATATATATAGATAGATAGATAGATATATAGATATATATAGATATATATAAAACATAAGTTCTTAGCCAAAAAGCCTTCTGGGACATGCAGTTCCCTACCTGCGCAGAGATAACTTAAAGGGTAAGTGAAATATAACGTGTAAAGTTTCTAATGCAAAGTTTCAGTGTCTCTCCTCATGGTGCACAGGGTTATGCACATGGGGATGTATATTCTGCAGCTGGAGAAAAGATACTAAAAGGTTAAAGTGACTCCTTCTCCTGCTCTGGGCTGCATCCCTGCCTGCTTCCCTCATCTTCAGTTTCTTTATAGTGTCCTCAGAAGGTGGAGGACTATAGGTGACATGGGGAGCTATGGCTAGAACTACAGATTCTTAGCATCCCAGCCCTCCTCTCCATCATTATAGAGCTGTCTTCTTTCGAAGTAGTCAATCTGTTACCCCCTTTGGACAGCAGATGCATCTCTGCATCTACCTCACCGCACCTTCTTACTCAGGGAGCAATTGTCCACAGAAATTTACAGTGGCTTTAACGGCGTGACTCTTAAAACTCTAGTCGTAACCCTGAAGGAGGTCACCATGCTACATGTTCGCAAGCCCATCTCAGCCACGATCTTGCACCTTCTTTGCCTGGTGTGAGTCTTCAGATATTGATCCTCAAACTTCAGCGAGGAACTCCTACTCTCCTTCTTCCTGTTGGAAGGGTTGGTCAAGGGCCTGGCCCCTAAGTTTGTTCAAAGTTCAAGTTTCTGCCCTGTTTATCCTTTATCAGTGGCAGATCACTTCCCAATCCAACATCAAGACGTTCCTACAGGGGGTAACTCAATTGGCACCTCCGTATCATCTCCCAGTCCCTCCTTGGGACCTCAACCTAATTCTGTCAGACATAATGGTCCTTCGATAGGTCGGAGCACTTTGGAGAATGTTTACTAACATTGGCGATAAATATCTAAAGAGATTTCTGGAGATGTTGCCCATAGCAACCAATAAGATCTTTGCTTTTGTTTTCTTATTTATAGGTGGCTGGTTTCATCTAATTGCTGATTTGGCCATGGGCAACATCATCAGAAATATCTCCAGATATTTATTTCCAATGTTAGTAAACATGCCCCTTTGTCTGGAATCATAGACATACCAAGTAGGATAAGTTATTCCACATCTAGAGGTTCCAGAATTAGTCCCAGTAAAGTCAGCTGTGTTTTTTTCCTTCCAAGCTAAATAGCCCAATAGAGAAATGTGTGTGTAAGCTTTTCTCATTCATGTGTGGGCATCATTTTCCCTTTATTCTAGTGAGGAAATGGCACAAGTCTGAGGCTGTTCTGTGCGCTGAAGTATCTGAGACATACTTGGGTACTGATATCATAGCACTGAGGGGGGAGATGTTGACATTTTCCAGAATTCCTGCTAACGACTAATTGCCCACAAGAAAACCATCTCCGCATTTGTTTCCCACTTTCGTTATTTTTCTCCGCAGCCTCGAGTTTGTGTGGTCAGGATGTTTTCCAATAATATCAGTTGGTTTGATTATACAGGCATTTATCCTTATTATTCCGATTCTGATATGAATATTTTCCATCTAAAACCTTCAATTGCCATCAATCAATTAAGAGGTTCTTTGAACTATTTGAGGATGTTCATTGTAGTGATGAGCCAAATTTTTACCAAGTTTCGGAAAATGATGCCCCATAGACTCCAACGGGAGAAAAATGTTGAGCGTGACCTAGTTTTCAGGCTGCAACTATTCAATCAAGTTTTTGAAGTTTTTCATAAATAATATACCATTCAAATTGTGAACAAAATTTAATTTATTGGAGTTTTGAAAAATTCACATTACTCTAAAATTTGACCGTTGATGAATAACCTTCTTTGTATTTTGCCTTAGTGCAGGATTTGTCTAGGGAAGAAAGAAACCCCTTCTGGAAAACTTCTAGCCAGCGAGCCTAATGACCGTAACCCTAAAGCACAATAACTTATTGATACTGATCAGTGATGGCCAGTTTTCTCAGCAAACCCCCCCAAGCATGTTCATAGACTCTAATACACAATAAATAAATAGTCGTCAAACACTTAGGGGGTTATTTATCAAAATTCAAGTCCAACCAAACTAGAATCCACAATTTTATCTTATTTACTTTATATAAAAGCACAAATTAATCAGTTCATAAAAACCTCAAAAAATCACACGTAAAATTGTGTTGTATGATCTTTCTCTGAATCGTATGGGTTTTCCCCGAAAAGTAGGAAATTATCGTATTTTTACCTAATTCCATTGCAGACCACCGAAACTTCAGAATAGGACAGATAGCTTTCCCATAGACTTATATACAACCTTGGCAGGTCTGATTTTTGGAATTAAATTTTTTTTTGTAAACAAACAGTCAAGCTGCCTGCAGCACTTAAAGGGCACCTGTCATATAAAAAAGTTACCCCCAACCAAAGGCCATGACAGTAGACACGCATGTGCGTTTGTGAGCTTGTGACGTCACACGCATTAAGAAAATCGGTCACTGAGACGCTTTTCTTAATGCGCATGCGCGTGACGTCACAAGCTCGCATGCGTGCCTACTGTCATGGCGGCTCGCACCGGGAGCCCCCTCCACCGCGGTGTGAGCTGGTCTGCGCTGGCCGGGGGGCATTAAAAAAAAAAAAAAAAATGTACTAGTATCCCCAACCGGAATGCGGGCTCAATCAGCCCCCACCTTTGGTTGGTGGTGACTTTTTTTATACGATAGGTGCCCTTTAATGCCCCAGCTGTTACAGTATGGCGGAGGCAAGTGTGAGTGGAGTGCTGGTTCATTCACTTATACTGGAAGTGTCACAATTAAGCTGGCCATAGACTTAACGATTACGATCTTTCTTGGAAAAATATCTTTGTAAGAAAGATTGTTCATTACAACACACACGCATAGCGCTGAATCGCCAGATATGCAGGTAGAAACAATAGAATTCTACCCGTATTTGACGATTCCGCTATAAACAGTGGGCCATGATCGAAATTTTCTGTCCAACTCGATCGACGAGCTGAACGATATCCAGGTCTTCTGCCGATATCAGTCGGCTCGCTTCCCTCCATACCCGCACCGAATATCTTAAAAAAAATTAGCTTTGTACGATATTATCAGTGCGTCTATGGCCACCTTTAGGGTGGGGTTGGGAATTCCCAAATCGCACCCACCATAATCAGCCCCTCAACAATAGCTTGAACATCGGAAGCTCCCTTCCAAAGCGGATGGAAGTAGTTTTTACTGGGGTATTTATTGGCGAAATAGCATAATAATGAGGCTGTTCTAGCCCGAACCTCAGGTGAAAGGGACATTTTATAGGTGCCTTATAAATTAGGATTCCCTATTTTGAACTTGCCATACAGACACGCACGCTTGAGTATTTTAAAACAACATAAAAATAGTTTCAAAGAAGAATCACCTTGTGTTATGAAATTTAGAGAAATGGAAATATATGTCATATTTTAGTACTAAGCTTTCACTAGATTTGTCTCTCTGGGGCATATTTCAAACCCAGAAGCAACTATCTGTTGAAAAAGTCAGTGCTTGTGTCAGCTTGTCAGAGGCCTATATCGCTGAGATGCAAAGTGCAAAATAGCATTTAATGGGCAAGGAAAGGCAAAGAAATAAAATCCCATTTTTACTTTCTTTAATGAAAAAGAAATCTATCTCCAATATACTTTAATTTTAAAATGTGTACCGTTTTTATAAGAAACCTGACTGTATGCAGTGAAATTCTCCCTTCATTTATTGCTGAGGATGGTAATTGTCAGATGGTCCCTAACTTCTGGCAGGGAAACAATCATACTTATGAACAGCAGGGGGAGCCACTGCCTTACTTACCAGCCATGCAGAACTCAAGCAGCTTTGTTTTTTGATCATTTATGACGATCCCTAAGAAGCCTAGATCACACTGAGCATGTGTATGTAGTCTAGTCTTGCAAAGATGTATAACAAAGTTACAAGATGACAGCCCCCTGTGGCCAACTTTGAAAGCATAAATCATTTGTTTGATTAGGCTTGTGGTGCAGTAAGTTCATGTTTATGTTTAGTATACAAAATACACCATTTCTACCCTTATTCTATTTTACACTTTCCTTGCCCTTTAAAGCAGTGATCCCCAACCAGTATCTCGTGAGCAACATGTTGCTCTCCAACCCCTTGGATGTTGCTCCCAGTGGCCTCAAAGCAGGAGTTTATTTTTGAATTCCAGGCTTGGGGGCAAGTTTTGGTTACATAAAAACCAGGTGCACTGCCAAACAGAGCCTCAATGTAGGTTGACAATCCACATGGGGCTACCAAATGGCCAATCACAGCCCTTATCTGGCAGCTCAAGAACGTTTTTCATGCTTGTGTTGCTCCTCAACTCCTTTTTACTTCTGAATGTTGCCCACGGGTTCAAAAGGTTGGGGATCCCTGATTTAAAGGAAAAATTGGTTCCGCGAGCAGGGCTTGTGCTGAACAGACGTGCCTGGTTTAATTAGGAAATATCTGTTTTCATTTTCTCTTGAGCAAAACAGGGCAAGACACGGAGGTCACTTTTTGCATCCTGCTCCCAAAGTGCAAAGCAGCGGCCTACTGAGAAACTGTGGAATGAGCTGCACTTTATTTAAAAAGATTAGACTGGAGAAAAGGGAGGGGATTGTTTATACAGATGGCTTCACAGTTGACTACTGATTTGTTGACTTTGCTCTTTGGAACCAGAGCAAAGTTCTTTGTGGGCTGACTTCCCCTGAGGCTTATTTGACCCGGGGAGGCACATATCCAGGTCAATTTTCTAATTCATGGGAGTTTTTTTTAAACTCTCATAAATTCTAAATTCGACTAGTCGAAATGTATTGATAAAATCGAATTAATAAAACTCGAACGAATTTAAACAACACGAAAACTCAGATTCGAATCAAATTCGATCCAACTCTATTCACGTTTTTTCTCCAAAACAACTCAAATGTCAGGAAGGCTGCAAACATCTCCAAAATGATTCCTGCCCCTTTCCCATTGACTTAAACAGTAATTCGGCAGACTTTAGGTTGCAAATGGTTGAATTCTTAAAGGGCCAGTGTATGAATAATCTAAAAAAAAAATAGAATTAAAAAAAAACTTCACTCGAATCGAACGCCCTAGTCGTTTTTGTGACATAAAACCATGACCATAAAAAAACATAGAGAATTCGAATTTTCAATTCTACCCTTGATAAATCTGCCCCATAGGGTTCTGGATATGTATTCTCCCAGAAACTACCATAGAAACCTTGGGCTTGTCTTTCTCTTATCTATCCTTCTGCTCTATTTCTGTACCTGATCCCTGTTTCCGAGCTTGATGACCGGAAAGACAGAAGTACAGATGCCTGGCAGAGAGCAGGGTGGTATTTTGTTGTCCTCAGCCATCTGCCACACACACACCACCATTGCCATTTGCAGCCTAAGCTGATTTACCAGCTACAGCGTATCTTTATTTCTGGGCTAATGAATCTGGACTGGGGACGATGTCATTTGGGCTCAGTAACGAATTGAGCGCACTTTGTTAGTAAACCCACGTTTCTTAAAGGGTCCAAGAACATAGATATATAATTCCAGATCTACATGCTTAAATGTATAATTTAATATATATAATCTACGTTCTATCTCAATTCTGTTTAGGGCTTTTCCATGCTGCAGTGATGTGATCTTAATTTTCCTTTGGCCCAGTGGTAGTTTTTCCTAGACTGTAGTAGGACTGACCCCACTTCGAGGTTCTGAAGTATTGATGTATGGGTTGGTGCAATGCATGTTTATATACTTGCGCTTGCTATGCTCCGCCCTTTGGACGGTGTCAGATAAGGGACAAGTAGGGTGCATCAGGTGAGGTTACAGCAGGTTAGAGTCGGGTGCAGGTTGAATATTTTTTGACCAACACATCACTGGGGAGGTCATTTAGGTGACGATTAAGGTAGAGTCCTGCATTGGGTTAAGTACTTGCGGAATGTCCGCGAGGTTGTCTGGTTTTGGACAGAAAGACCACTGTCCCCTGAAAATGCGCACTGCCCACGGGTACCCTATCTTTATACTCGGCCGTTTGCAGGCCATCATGTGACTTGTACTCTGATAAACTTCAATCACTCTTTACTGCTGTACTGCAAGTTGGAGTGATATCACCCCCTCCATTTTCCCCCCAGCAGCCTAACACAACAGCTCCCTAACACAAGATAACAGCTGCCTGGTAGATCTAAGAACAACACTCAATAGTAAAAACCCATGTCCCACTGAGACTCCTGCAGTTACATTGAGAAGGAAAAACAACAGCCTGCCAGAAAGCAGTTCCCTCCTAAAGTGCTGGCACAAGTCACATGACCTGGGGCAGCTGGGAAATTGACAAAATGGCTAGCCCCATGTCAGATTTCAAAACTGAATATAAAAAAAATCTGTTTGCTCTTTTGAGAAATGGATTGTAGTGCAGAAGTCTTCTGGGGTAGCACTATTAACTGATGCATTTTGAAAAAAACATGTTTTCCCATCACAGTATCCCTTTAAGGTTCAAGATTAGAGTCTCATATCTCTTTCCCATAGACTATACAATAGGCTGATTTTCCCAGCTGATGGTTGTTCTAAACCTATACAGTAAATGCAAAAGAAATTGCACTGCTTTAGTTACCTTGTTAAAGCCTGACTTAAAGGACAAAGAAATTAAACCATTACTGCCTATTTGAAACTCTACTCTAAAGAAAGGCTGTATTTTGCACATTTACTTGTTTAACCTGTGTTTCAGTAGTATCACGCGGCCATTCAGCTGGGGGCTGCCTCTTAAAACAAAGCATTGGCGATGATGCATTTCTTTTATTGTGAATGGGGAATATTTCATTTCGCAAAAATATAACACTCTCAACTTAGACTGGACCTCATCATCCACAAGGACAGAGGCCAGGGAGAGGCCTTGACTTGCAAGTTGCAGATTTGTCGGGTGGTTGATTGAGAATTCCAAAGTAGCATGTGGAGGCAGCATGTGTGGCATGTAAACAAATAGAAATGCAGCATACAAGCCATACATATAAGAGCTCATTCAAATAAACTATTCCAGTACAAACAAATAAAATAACTGCCTTTTGCACAAATCCTGCATGTAGAGAGACATGATGTCTGGTGAGTTTAATAGAGTGAGCTCTAATACATCTTCTAGGCAAAAGGAGCCCCCCTATAAGATATATTGGATGTAACAATGAATATCTGACACACAACTGCTGCATGTAGAGAGACATGATGTCTGGTGATTTAATAGAGTGAGCTCTAATACATCTTCTAGGCAAAATGAGCCCCCCTATAAGATATATTGGATCTAACTGTCAATTAATATTTCACACAAATCCTGCATGTAGAGAGACATGATGTCTGGTGATTTAATAGAGTGAGTTCTAATACAACTTCTAGGCAAAAGGAGCCCCCTATAAGATATATTGGATCTAACTGTCAATTAATATTTCACACAAATCCTGCATGTAGAGAGACATGATGTCTGGTGAGTATAATAGAGTGAGCTCTAATACATCTTCTAGGCAAAAGGAGCCCCCCTATAAGATATATTGGATGTAACTGTCAATGAATATCTGACACCCAACTGCTGCATGTAGAGAGACATGATGTCTGGTGATTTAATAGACTGAGATCTAATACAACTTCTAGGCAAAAGGAGCCCCCTATAAGATATATTGGATCTAACTGTCAATTAATATTTCACACAAATCCTGCATGTAGAGAGACATGATGTCTTCTAGGCAAAAGGAGCCCCCCTATAAGATATATTGGATGTAACTGTCAATTAATCTGACATCCAACTGCTGCATGAAGAGAGAATGAAACAAAACAGACGCTGAGAGAGGGATAGTGAAGATAAACTTGATTATTTCAGAAACTGTACAGAATATTTAATTGATTGTATTTACAAAGTTTCTTTTTCTCAGCATGATGAAGCCTAAAAAAGTGAAACCTCAATTTTAAGTCCCCTGATTTTAAGATTTCCTGCATTTTACATTTTTTATTTGTGGTCCCACCAATTTATAATGCATTTCAATTGGTGCATTTCCCTGATTTTTAAAGTAAGGTTTTCCTGAATTTTACATCAAAATTTTCCCAAAAAAACTTATTTTTCTCTCTATGAATGTTATTATTTGTGAAATAGAGGTTTAAAATACTAACCAGAGGTATATGTTGTCTGTAAAGGGTCAATTCCACTTCGTCTGCCCCTTATACAGTCCTGCACCAATCACTTATTGGTTTAGGTTGTGTATGAGACTGACTTGCACATGCCCCCATGGTGTAACTTTAACACAATGCTTAACCCTTGTTATAAACACAGTATTGTATCTCAAAGTAAAACAGACTTCTATGCTTATATCCTTTCAGAAGATTAACTTTAAAGCATTTCCCTGATTTTACATTTTCCTGGTCCCCTGAAAAATTTTAAATGGGGGCTCTACTGTATTATATTTTCACAAAAGTTCCCCTTTAATAATGTGCTAATATTTATCCCTTAGGCTAGGGACAAAATCTGCTGCTGATTCCAGGCCTGCTGCGGGCAATCACCTCCTCACTTTTCCACATTGCATCGGCTCGGTGGGAACAGGTTTTTCGCCAAAGTCGAACAGAGCCGATTCCACGCGGAAAAAGGAGGAGGCAACTGTCCATGGTAGGCCAAAATCAGCTGCCGGATTTCAACGGATTTCAGTTGACTTTGGCCCCTGTGTGGCCCTAGCCTAAAACATTCTGTGTGTTAGAGTCCTGCGTGGATCCATTTTTCGGAAAGCTGGACCTGCAACCTGTATTTTTACCTGTTACCCGACCCACAAGTACCTTATCTTCAACCCGATCTGCGACCCGCTGACCATCAAGAATCAGGAAGTGCTGCCAATGTAACCCGGAAGTGACATCATTGGAAGTAGCCAGAAGTAGGCATGATCAGAAAAAAAGAGGAAGTGCTATCTTTGTAAACCGGAAGTGACATCATCAGAAGTAGGCGTGATCATAAAAAAAAAAGTAAAACTCTGTAATGAGTAGACCCAGAACCCCGATCCTCCACCCGCAAACCTGGAGAACCGCCAACCCGCGTCTATACCCACTCCGGAAACTTCTACCTGCAACCCGCAGGTTTTTACCTGCTACAGGACTCTACTGTGTAGCTGTATTTGAAATACATACCCCTCTAATGATTTGAAATTTGTTTTATCTGTGGGCACGGCACAGCCCATTGTAAATACAAGTTTGTAGAATACATCTATGCAGTCTGGTGTCTCTCTTTATATCCCCCCTCTTATTGTCCACAGTTCATTCTTCCCTGAACAGCTTTGTGCATTCTTCTGTACGAGGGAGTTTTTCCGAGCAGATGCACATGCCAGCAATATTGGGTGTAGGCTGCAGTATTTTGTTTTCTGTGTGTCCTTCCAGAAGACCCCACTGTACGTATAAAGCTGGCCATAGACGCAAAGATCCGATCGTAAGATGATTCCACGATCGGATCTTTGCATCTCCCGACCTGCTCCCGACCTGTCACTAACCTTCAGATAACTATAAGTAATAAAAAGCACAGACAGCTGACGTTCTGCCCCTGACAAGGATCGTACGAAAGTTGTACGATTAAAAACCTAGTGACGGTCTCCCACTGAAAATCGTACGATCTGCAATAGACGCTAAGATATTATCGCCAGCCGACAAAAATTTTCTAACCTGGCCGATCGACCAAACGACCGATCGGCATGGCACGACAAATGTCGGAGCACTCCACACACGATCCGAAAGTCGTACGATAGTCGTACGAATCGAGGATTCGTACGACCAAGTCGTTGCGTCTATGGCCAGCTTAAGATTGTACGGGACCCAATGAAATTTACCCAGTCTTTATTTTGTGTTATTTCAAGATGAGCTAATTTCAGTTAGTCTTCTTGTATCAAGCGCAGGTAAAAACCATATAACCTATCCCGGCTTTGCAAGCAAAACACTGATTATATTGTTGTGAACTACAACTTTCCAGCATCCTCCATTCTACCTCAAAACATCCTTGTGGGCATATATGTTGCTTCTGTGGGCCATTTGTTTTACATGGGGAAACGTATATTTTATTTTTTCCGCACTTAATTGGCGGCCTGCAACCAACCCCACTGCCGTTTAACTGGTACCCATAGTGGCCACTAGTGTGGGGGTCAAGAAATTCTCAACTCGTACCAGACCCTAATCCGCACCCAGCCCGGCCCCTATTTATAGACCCCTGCCCGCCCCACAGTGATGTCGCAAAAGCGGCGGGCGCTAGCCTATAAATGTAGGCGCTGGAAGCGGGCATTGCTAGGTCGTGGGCGGGGAGAGCAGGAGAAGCAACCCCGGTGTTTTGGGGGGCCGGACTGCACATCACTAGTGATATCAAGTATAATCTGGGCCGAGACCTGACTGCTTTGTGTGAATTCCGTGGTTACCTGTCCTTTTGTAGGACTCTAGCTGAGGCTACTGTGTAGTAATTCATTGCCTTACAGTTAAATATTGATAGGGTCACTGTGTGGTAAAATAGTGGGCTCACTGTCCTATATTGCTGGGGCTACTGTGTGGTAAAATAGTGTGCTCACATATATTGCTGGGGCCACTTTGTCGTAAAATAGTGGGCTCACTGTCCTTTATTTCTGGGACCACTGTGTCTTAAAATAGTGGGCTCACTGTCCTATATTTCTGGGGCCACTGTGTTGTAAAATAGTGGGCTCACTGTTATATATTGCTGGGGCCACTGTCTTATAAATAGTGGGCTCAGTGCCTTATATTGCTGGGGCCACTGTGTTCTAAAATAGTGGGATCATGGTTATATATTTCTGGGGCTGCTGTGTCGTAAAATAGTGGGCTCACTGTTATCTATTGCTGGGGCCACAAAATAGGGGGCTCACTGTCAT
This sequence comes from Xenopus borealis, assembly GCA_024363595.1. Classification (NCBI taxonomy): domain Eukaryota; kingdom Metazoa; phylum Chordata; class Amphibia; order Anura; family Pipidae; genus Xenopus; species Xenopus borealis. Next base: position 99,748,426 of record CM044446.1, on the reverse strand, counting down.
GTATTGCTGGGGCCACTGTGTTGTAAAATAGGGGGCTCACTGTTATCTATTGCTGGGGCCACTGTGTTGTAAAATAGTGGGATCACTGTTATATATTGCTGGGCCACTGTGTTGTAAAATAGTGGGATCACTGTTATATATTGCTGGGGCCACTATTCTATGAAATTTTGCAGTGTTGCTACAATTGGTGTAATTGGGTGATCGTTGGCCCCACTGCAAATAATCGTGCAGGCTAATGCAGGCCCCCTGACTAGATTTCGTAACCTGCTAGATCGATATGTAGACAATTTTTGGCCATATCTATCAGTCCAGCAGGCTGACGAGCTTATAATAAGATACTGACTTGATCTTGAGGGGAAGAATTGCGTCTAATCTCTCTCCAGGTACTCGCACAGCCTATAAATGGATGTTGTATCTAATTGGTTTCAAGTGGCTAAATTGAGGGCAAAGTTAATTGTGCCATAACTTAATTATGATGCGTTATTTGCATGGAGCATTTAACCCAAGAGCTATTGTGCCCTGGGTATCCTTCCTGCCAAACAGCTGAGATTGTAGCAGACCACATCAAATATTCATTCTTTAATGACCTGGCAGATGAGACTTCTTAGACAGAAAATTCTTGTGCGGAAAATCTCGGCCCATTAGGGGATTTTCTTGGGTCTTTTAGGAGAACATAAAAAAAATAAACTGCAAAGGAAGCGCCGGTTATAAAACTCCAGCAGATTGGTCCCCAAGAGCAAATAAATGTACAGCACTTATAACTCTGTAATAACAGGGAAGTGTTCTGGGATTTACGCAGACTCTGTATCCAGAGCAGGACGGTGCAACTCCCTGCGGCTCGAACGAAAAATGCTGGGAGTTTCTGATGATGTCCTATGGGCAGAAAATACAACTGCATTGTAAAGATGGCCATAGACGCAAAGATCTGATCATACGAATCGAGGATTCGTACGATTTTCGACCTGTGTCCATCTCCCGACCTGCCACTTAAAGGGAAACTGTCATGGGAAAACATGTTTTTTTCCAAAACACAAAAGATAATAGTGCTACTCCAGTAGACCTCTGCACTGAAATCCATTTCTCAAAAGAGCAAACAGATTTTTTTATATTTAATTTTGAAATCCGACATTGTGTTAGACATTTTGTCAATTTCCCAGCTGCCCCTGTTCATGTGACTTTTGCCAGCACTTTAGGAGGGAACTGCTTTCTGGCAGGCTGTTGTTTTTCCTTCTCAATGTAACTGAATAGTACGCAGTGGGAAAATCAGCCTATTGGATAGTGTATGGGAAAGAGATATGAGACTGAGTCACTCTAATCTTGAACCTTAAAGGGATACTGTGATGGGAAAACATGTTTTTTTTCAAAACGCATCAGTTAATAGTGCTACCCCAGAAGACTTCTGCACTAAAATCCATTTCTCAAAAGAACAAACAGATTTTTTTATATTCAGTTTTGAAATCTGACATGGGGCTAGACATTTTGTCAATTTCCCAGCTGCCCCTGGTCATGTGACTTGTGCCAGCACTTTAGGAGGGAACTGCTTTCTTGCAGGCCATTGTTTTTCTTTCTCAATGTAACTGAATAGTACGCAGTGGGACCTGGGTTTTACTATTGAGTGTTGTTCTTAGATCTACCAGGCAGCTGTTATCTTGTGTTAGGGAGCTGTTGTCTGGTTACAATACATGTGTAGCCTTACAGAGCATTTGTTTTTTAGATGGGGGTCAGTGGCCCCTAGTTTAAAGCTGGAAAGTGTCAGAATGAAGTCAAATCATTCAAAAACTATACAAAAGAAAAATATGATGATTAGTGATGGGCCAGGCATGAATTCTCGTTGAATTTCTGTGTTTAATTCGCGAAACTGCAGTGAAAATTCGCCTGCGACTTAACACCCGTGACTATTCTGACGCGCGTCGAAATTATTATGGTGCCCATTGACTTTAATGCATTTGGACAAAATGTCACAGGCATCATAAAAGTCCTGGGCGGCAAAATTAGCAATTCTCCATTTTGTCGCCCTTTCGTAGGAAATTTGCGATACTGGTTAGATTCGCAATTGAAATTGAAAAGTTGCTTAGTATTAGACATTCTATACATACTAACAGTTGAACCGTTGAAGGCTTTAGTGCCGTACCCTCTGCCAGTAGCAAGGGTTAAAGATTTGGGGGAAACAAGTTGTGCGAGGGCAGGAGGAGCGGCTGCCCGGGGGCCGTACCTGTGGGAGTCTGAGCAATGTTATTATGAGATGGGAGGCGGAGCAATGGCTTTTGTGACAAATTAACAAAGGGAAACCAGAGCCGACCCTTCACAGAGGCAGTTAGTGAACAAGATATCAGTGAGGTTTATTTATATCTCAAATTCATCTTCTTGTGATTGGCTCTGGGTCTCAAGTGCCCTTCGCTTTTTTTTTTTTTCCCCCATTTGGAAGCAGCACGTAGGGCCGGGTATTGGCTCTCTACTGTGTGCAGAGGGGGCTGCTTTCTTACTTAGTCTCATGCTTAAACCTCGCTCTATGTCTCACCTGCTCCTCACTGCCGAAACGGGAATCCATGATCACATGGCCCCAGGACATGGACACCCTCCTGTCGGAATTTGTCCGCTCAACTGGGGTGGAGCCTGGACTGGCTAGAGATCTTTTAGAAGGTAAAATATTCCCTCTTCCCAGATGCAACACCATAAAGGGAAATTGTTATTGATTTATAAAGGTATGGGACCCGTCATCCGGAAACCCGTTATCCATAAAGCTCCAAATTACGGAAAGGCTGTCTCCCATAGACTCCATTTAATCTAAATAAATAATCCTTATTCCAGCCAAAACCAGCCTATTGGGTTTGTTTATTGTTTAAATGATTTTCTAGTAAACTTAAGGTATGAAGATCCATATTATGGACAGACCTGTTATACGGAAAGCCCCAGGTCCCGAGCATTCTGGATAACAGGCCCCATACCTGTATGTATGTATATATATATATATATATATATATATATATATATATATATATATATATATATATATATATATATATATATATATCGGCACTCACCCAGTTTTCAATTAGAGCCCAGGTGCAGCTCCCAAAAAGCATTCAATATCAAGACCTTTGAGTGCCCTCAGTTACTATATATATATATATTCATTCTATCGTTCTATAGAGAAATGGGACATTTGCACTCTGCTATTCTCTCTGGTTAAAGGAGAAGAGAACCCTAAGAATGAATATAGCTAAAAATGCCAGTAAGTGACAGCAGCACAGAGCATGTGAATCAGTGAATCAGTAGAAAAGAAGATGGGGAGCTACTGGGGCATCTACTGGGGAGACACAGATCTTTACTGCTAAAGGGCTGTGGTTGCTGCGGGCTGGTACACAAGCACAAAACATCATGTACAACATTTATACCTACTTCTTTACTTAGGCTTTAGTTCTCCTTTAAATACTGAAACCATTCTATTCCATTGCTGTGCAAACCTGTACCCTGTTTCACGTTTAAGGGCTCATGCCCCATTTATATCAACTTGAAGCATAATAAGTACCAGCGCAGGATGCATTATATTTAAAAGTATAGGGAATTGTTTGGTGTTTCTGGTCTTTTAAAGAGCCAGCATAGGACACTTAGGGCTCATTTGCAAACACTGGGCGAGATTGTCCCTGCCGGAATGCAAGGCCGCACCTTCAGTAAATGCAGATAAGATGGGAAATCTCCATAGTAAGCAGTTATGAAACTTGGAGCCACAAATGATCATGTTGTTTTTCTGCGGATAGTAATAAGATGTTGCAGAGAGCCAGCACAGATATGCGGAATATAAGGTAGGAATGTCAGGCATGCAGCTCTCCAGCTGTATCTCTCACTGCCTTTATGCTTAGAGGGAATGCTGGGAATTTTCTGCTCAGCAGGGTCAGGAACCAATGGTTGTCTCTGTTCATATCTGTATGAGAATTGCTTGTATGTGCACATTGCCATGGGTTTATTATCTGTATATGTGCAGGTTTGGGAGCTGCCATGTTGCTTGGCCATCAAGGAAAGCTCTTCAGAGACATTTGTTTATGTCTCCTTTGTGCCCTAAGGTGCAGGGCCAGTGTCCCGTTGAATAAAATAAACAGGAGCTGTGATAGTGATTGTAGGGCATGGTATATATATTTATTTAGCTTGGGTGCACTAAAAAACTTTAACGGGGTGAATCACTTTTCAGAGTTAACTTTTGGTTTGTTATAGCATGGCCATTTCTAAGCAACGTTTCAGTTGGTCTTCATCATTTATTTTTTTATAGTTTATAAATAATTTCTGACTCCTTCCAGCTTTTAAATGGGGGTCACTCCTATTTGTATTCAGGCCTCTCCTATTCGTATTCCAGTCTCTTGTTCAAATCCGTGCCTTTTTGCTAGGACCCTAGCAACCAGACTGCTGAAATGGCAAACTGGAGAGCTGCTGGATAAAAAGCCAAATAGGTCAAAATCCACAAATAATAAAAAATTAAAACCAATTGCAAATTGTCTTAGAATGTCCCTCTCTACACCATACTTAAAGTTCATTTAAATACGAACAACCCCTTTAAGGCGCAGTATTGATGGTGCTTAACCCCTTGCCTACCAGGCATTGTTGATTCATTCTGCAGCACCCTATGCTACATTTATTTAAAGGAACGTTTAGTGTAAAATAAAAACTGGGTATATAGATAGGCTGTGCAAAATAAAAAATATTTCTAATATAGTTAGTTAGCCAAAAATGTAATGTATAAAGGCTGGAGTGAGTGGATGTGTAATAGAATAGAACACTACTTCCTGCTTTTCAGCTCTCTAACTCTGAGTTAGTCAGTGACTATAAGGGGGGCCACATGGGACATAACTGTTCAGTTTGCAACTGATCCTCAGCATTCAGCTCAGATTCAACAGTATTTTGCCAGTTTTTATTTTTACACTGAACTGTTCCTTTAAAGCCATTGGTACAATACATTGACTTATCTTTCTCGGGGGCAAACACGTGCAGAACCAGGCAATGGTGCCCACGTGGATCTCATCAGGCTGGAGTCATGTGACCTTTTCAGCCCCTGATTGTATTCCTGACAAGTGCACTGCTTTAGAGCACAATGCGACTTTTATCCTCTGTAACAATGCAAGCTTGGTGACGCCCTTTTTAACCTCCTGAATTCTCTCTTTATGTTGTGACAAACCGTTCCCGCCCTGTGCCCTTTGTTTTTCTGCTTCTATACAGGCGGTTTATGTTATGCAGAGGCCCTTAAATCCATTGCTAAAGTGCAGGCGGCCATGCACAACCTGCTTACTTTGCTTCCCTTGCTCAACATTCCTAGTCTACAGGCAAGGGTCGAATTTCAAATCCATGTGAATTTTTTTTTTTTTTTTTTGGTTGTTTTTTAAACTCCCTTAAATTCGAATGAATTCTAAATTCGACTTGGGGATATTTATTTTAAAAATTGTCGGACTAATTTAAACGACCCAAAATTCAATTCGAATTCGATCAAACTCTGTTCGAGTTTTTTTTCTCCAAAAAAACCTTGAATTTCAGAATTCTTAAAGGGCCAGAGTATGACAAATCTCAAAAATCAAATTAGAATTTTTTTTAAAGGGGACCTGTCACCCTAAGAAATAATTCCAAATCCTATTTTATGATGTTAGTCAAGCAAAGTAAACTTCACTTGCACTATATAAATGGTATGAATCTTGTTTGTTTTAGTCTTGGACAATCTCTTGAAACAGGCAGCAGCCATTTTGCGGACACTGTTAATAAGGAAAGTTTGACCTCATGCCAAAATCTTGTTTATTCGCCAGAACAGGGCAGCTGATGCCAAAGCCCATGCACTAGCTTCACAATTGGATGGGGAGGGAGAGGGAATGTGTGGAGTGCAGGGACATCTACGAAGTGCAGAATCAAAAGTGAAAGTAATTGCCTGCCCCACCTCTATTCCTAAGTCAAAGAGGAGGGGCAGGCAGTATGAGCAAACTTGGGCGCTGTTCCTGCTGAATTGTGCTTAGTACTGGGGTATGCCTGTTCTGTCATAGTTTTATGGGATCTCTCTGTACAGGCTATGGACAAACTTAGGGGGCTGTTCCTGCTGAAATGTGCTTGGTACAGTGAAATACCTTCAAGGTCTCAAGCCTGCAACTGGAGACATGTTTTCAATCCGAAAAGTAAAAAAACGGCACTCTAAATGTTGTAGTCAAAAAGTGAGCATTTTTTATTGTTGTTCAGCCCTCCACAATGCAAAACTGACAATGTTTTGGACCCCACTTGAAATAGGGCCCAGTGGGGTCTGAAACGTAGCCAGTTTTGCATTGTGGAGGGCTGAACAACCATAAAAATGCTCACTTTTTGACTACAACATTTAGAGTGCCGTCTTTTTACTTTTTTGCCTAGGAGGTCACCTGACCAGAAATACTGCAGCTCTAACTGTAACAGGAAGAGATCACCTGACCAGAAATACTGCAGCTCTAACTGTAACAGGAAGAGGTCACCTGACCAGAAATACTGCAGCTCTAACTGTAACAGGAAGAGATCACCTGACCAGAAATACTGCAGCTCTAACTGTAACAGGAAGAAGTGTGGGTGTAAAAGACAGAAATCTGTCCATTGGCTCATGTGACCTAACATGTTTGTTTTGTTTGTGTGCACCGTGAGTTCTAATATCCCAGGGGGCAGCCCTTATTTTTTTTAACCTGGTCCTTAAAGGACCCTCCTCTGTACTATTAATGCAGGAGGTCTACAGTAACAACTCCCTTTTTATGTCCGTGAGGATTGTGGGCTCATTACTATTTATTATCCCTGTACTCAGTGAGCCACCTGGGGGCGCTCTATTTCCTGCTGGAGGTTAATCAATTCAATCCGTGATGTAGAGTGTCTTGTGTGACTCACTGGTAGAACTACCGTCAGTCTACCTTTATTTTTTTAATTGTGTCCCAGATTTAGATACTTGTTATAGAACTCAATCCTGTAGCTCAGTTGCCCGTCTGTCTCACTGCCTTATCCCAGCTACTGCTTGTTGCCGGGGTTTACAGGTCCTGGCAACGTTTAACTTATGTGGTAAGTGGTCTTTTAAAAGACATGATTTTCATTAAAGATCTCTGTTGTCTTTCCGATTAGGTAAGAAATGGGATGTGAATGCAGCGATCAGCGACTATGATCAGATGCGCCAGACCAGCGCCGGGGGACTGGGTCATTCCTTCAGTGAAGGACGAAACTTTAATACCGCCGACGCTGGGCGCTCCCTCAGACCAATGCTACAGCGACAGGATGATGTTATACAACAAGGTAACCGTTAATCCCCCCCCCCCCCCCCCCCCGTTAATGTACCCTCTTATTTACAAAATCCAGAGGGCTGTTTCTGCTGAATTGCATTTAGTATTGGAGAATACCTATGCTGGTGTAGTTTTATGGAATCTTTCTGTACAAACTATAAACAAAATCCAGAGGGCTGTTTTTGCTGGATTTTGTTTATAGCTTGTACAGAAAGATTCCATAAAACTACACCAGCATAGGTATTCTCCAATACTAAATGCAATTCAGCAGAAACAGCCCTCTGGATTTTGTTTATAGCTCATACAGAAAGATTCCATAAAACTACACCAGCATAGGTATTCTCCAATACTAAGTGCAATTCAGCAGAAACATCCCTCTAAATGAATTGCGCTTAGTACTGGAGAATACCTGTGCTGGTGTAGTTTTATGGAATCTCTCTGTACAGACTATAGGCTGTTCCTGCTGAATAAAGAGGAGTACCCATACTCATATAGGCATAAGGTAACCCAATAGCCATGTCCCAGTAGGAGGAGGGGGGTGCAGTGAAATCAGGTGTGACCATTAGACAATCAGGAAACAGTGGAAGAGTCGGGACAGGCAAGTTAATGCGTTTACACAAGCTGTGGGTATAATACACTTACCCTACATACGGTGCCCTACATCTTCAGTAGAGAGAGTCTGATGGGTGTTACCTTGTGTGACGGACTGGGGGAACGAGTTCCCTTCACGCCAGAACATGCAAGTGGCTCTGCTATCAGACTGATCCCAGAGTATCAGCTGGGCCCATTGCGCAGCATATGTTCCCTAACTGGAATATCACCTGGGGCTTTTCTTGGACTGTGATTCCCACAGCAGCGAAAGGGCCACAGGCTGTGAATTCCGCATTAATAACCTGTGTGATGGGAGTGTATATATAATCTTACCTGTGGGGGATACTCTTATCCTCAGCGATGCAACACTCCCCCCAATTCTCCAGCCTGTTCTCTGAGCCTCAATTCCTTGAGTCAATGGTCGGAGAGTCGGGGGGGGGAGGGGGCACTAAGTGTTGTACCTGCTGGCCACCTGCTGGTCAGTTTCCCACCAGTCTGACCACCAAGTAGTCAAGGAAGTTGTCAGGAGAAAGAAAGAGGCTGCTCTGATGTTCTTCTGCTTAGGAAAGATTTGAGAAAGGTTTCTATTTTTTTTTCCCTCAGACTACGTTGTGGCCAGACATCTGAAAATGACCAGCAGGTGGCGCTGTTGCAGCACAATTAATTCATATTTAACAGTACATGTATCCATTAAAGGGACAGGGGCGCTCCACCAATGAGGCGAGTTGAGTTAGTTACCAGGGGCGGCAAAAATGGTGCTCCTGGTAACTAAGAGCCGAAATTCCAGTTTTCAACCCGTAAATTCGGCTCTTCTAGTGCAGAGCGCACACTTACACACTCTGCACTAGCAACGTGGACCCCTCTACCCCCTACCGCAAATTCAAGGCCGCCACATCAGTTAATAGTGCTGTTCCAGAAGAATTCTGCACTGAAATCCATTTCTCAAAAGAGCAAACAGATTTTTTTTATATTCAGTTTTGAAATCTTACATGGGACTAGACATATTGTCAGTTTCCCGGCTGCCCCCAGTCGTGACTTGTGCCAGCACACGGAACTACTTTCTGGAAGGGTGTTGATTCTCCTACTTAATGTAACTGAAGCAGTCTCTGTGGGACCTGGATTTTACTATTGAAGCTTGTGACACACGGGCAGATTTGGGGATATTTAGTCGCCTGGTGACTAATTGCCTCTTCTTCTGGGAGACTAAATCTCCCCAAATCTGCCTGTGTGTCACAAGCCTGATTGTTCTTGTATCTGCCAGGCAGCTTTTATCTTGTGTTAGGGAGCTGTTATCTGGTTACCTTCCCATTGTTCTGTTGTTAGGCTGCAAGGTGGGAGGGGGATTGTAATATCACTCCAACTTGCAGTACAGCAGTAAAGAGTGACTGAAGTTTATCAGAAGTCACATGACTGGGAGCAGCTGGGAAACTGACAATATGTCTAGCCCTATGTCAGATTTCAAAATTGAATATTAAAAAATCTATTTGCTCTTTTGAGAAACAGATTTCAGTGCAGAATTCTGCTGGATCAGCATTATTAACTGATGCATTTTGAAAAAACAAACATTTTTTACCATGACAGTATCCCTTTAATATCTTGCGATGAAGAAAGAATAACGAATGTACATTGCAAAAGTGCTTCGAATAACCCTCTCGTCAATTTTTTCGTTCCCTTATTTGAAAGGTTTAATCATTTAAATTCCCAGGGACCGTTCCCCTTTACAAACACCCAGGATCAGACTGATGAAGTTGCCATTTTCCTGGTGTGATTTGGCCCATTGGGAAACACATCAGCGGTTATACAGTAACTATGCACACCCATGTTGTTTTATATTCTCAGGAAACTGCTTGCAAAACCTTTAACTGTATATATACAGTATATACAATTATATTTGTGTGTGAGCTGCCATATTGCTAAGCTGACTGGTACCACTGATGTATCTGCTGTATCTGGCTAAACCAGTCCATGTCTGTGGATTTACTCCTGCCCTGTTTTAATTCAATCTTAATTTTTCCTATTTTTTCCAGAAAAGCGCTTATCTCGAGGGATCTCCCACGCCAGCTCCTCTATTGTTTCCCTGGCCCGCTCCCATGTGTCCAGCAACGGCAGCAGCGAGCACCCACTGGAGACCCCCGTGTGCACCTTCCAGCTCCCTGACCTCACTGTGTACAAGGACGAGTTCCGGAACTTCATCGAGAGAGACCTGATTGAGCAGTCCATGCTGGTAGCCCTGGAGCACGCCGGTGAGTGGGATTTCATTAACTGCCATTTCTAGTGACACTATTGGCTCTGCCCCTGTCTCTTTCAGTCAATCGGAAGCCTGGCTAATTGCCATGACAGGGGGTGGTGCCAAGTGTAGAAACCTTCTAATTGGATGGGCCTTCTACATATGGAATTAACCCTTGGGTTCCCAGCCTTATATACCAATCATGAGATCTACAGCGCTGACTCTATAGGTTCCCTTTTTCCAGTTTCTTATTTCCTATGGGGTAAATGTGTTGCTAGGCATGGTTATACTGGTGGGAGGCACCTAAAGGGTTAAAAGAGACAGAAAGAATGATCTATATAAATACAACAGTAAACCCTCAAAGTAATGCTGCTCTGAGTCCTCTGTCAAAAGAAACACCACATTTCTTTCCTTCTATTGTGTCACATGAGCTTCTGTATCAGACTTCCTGTTTTCTGCTTAAACCTCCAGGGCTAGGGCTTGAGCATGCTCAGTTTGCTCCTCTCCCCCTCCATTTCATCCCTCCTCCTGCTGTAATCTGAGCCTAGAACTATGAGGGAGAGACAGCAAGTGTTGTCGCACCAAGCTAATATGGCAGTTGCTATCCTTAACAAACAGAGAGAGAGCTTCTAGAGGTGTTTACTCAGGTATTCTGCATAAATAAATGTAGCGTTCTAGCTTGCACTATTGTGGCTAATCTATTGGCAATAAACTGCTTCGGTAGCTTTCCTTCTCCTTTAGATTATTAGTATGCAATGCTTTTGTCTCTACAATCGTGGTCAGCTAGGAACAGCAGAGTAAGGCGCTTGCCTGGGACTACGGAAGCAGTGGAAAATACTCGTGGTCGCTTGCACGCTGGAGTACAGCTGCAGGAGCCATATGTATCACGGTGTGCTGTGATAGGGTGAATAAATCTTCTCTCTTCCAACGCCTCAATGTGCGGTCAAATGGTCGCCAGTTAGCAGCATGGCACTCTCTTCTATGGAGTCTTTAGACAGATCACAAGGTAACTCGCAGAGATGTCACTCCCATGAGCCCTTCAGCTCCCAGCATCCTCTACCAACCACCATCTGACTGAAAGGTGAAGGGGAAGTTTATCATGGAAATTATTTCCATGAGTCCCTAGTGCCAAAATAGGCATTTTGAAAATAAGCAACAACCAAATCAGGTTCAGCACCCACCCCCCTCCTTTACGAATGGTGACGCAGTCTGGGCCCGCTCTTCCTCCGTTGTTAGGGTAGCATGGATTGATACAATAACAGGGTGTGTGGGTTTTTTTAAAAAAATAACCAAAAATGGGGTAAGAATTTATTGGGACAATACAGGTGGAGGCCTAACGTGTTTCGTGCCTATGGATTCCATTGGTTGGCAATACCATTCAACTTAAAGGTGGCCATATATGGGCTGCTGATATCAGACCAAATCGCCAGCTTATCTGCCTGTGTATGGGGGGCTTCCGATGTGTCACCCTGATCCAAATCCGGCCAAAAATCAGCCAGATATTGATCTGCTGGTTGATATCGACTGGTAGTTGATGCAGTCCTACGACCCTTCTGCGCACATTCTCTTTGTTGTAATCCGGACAGTGATCCTCAAACTTGGCCCTCCAGCTGTTAAGGAACTACAAGTCCCACAATGCATTTGCCTGACTGTGGCTGTCAGACTCCTTCATTGCATTGTGGGACTTGTAGTTCCTTAACAGCTGGAGGGCCAAGTTTGAGGATCACTGGTTGGCCCTGGGGCTGAACATTCTGATTAACCTGTTATTACCCTGCTGTTGGTGGGCATATCGGGGTAGATTCCTGCATGGAACCAGAACCCGTCCCTCAACCCGCATATTTACCCGCTTGGGCCCGCTGCCCGACTCGCAAGTACCTTATCCGCATCCCAATCTGCGACCCGCTGACTGTCAAGAAACAGGAAGTGCTGTCATTGTAAACCGGAAGTGACATCATTAGAAGTAGGCGTGAACAGAAAAAAAGGAGTACAGCTCACTATTGAGAAGACCTGCAAACCGACCCCCAACCAGCAAATACGGAGAACATCCAATCCGCGTCTATACCCCCTCCTTTAACCCACAGAGTTCCGCAGGTTTTTGCGGCTACCCGACCCACTGCAGGACTCTATATAGGGGGAAGGATCCGCTCATTCGATGACCTCGCTTAACAAGCGGATCTTATCTTTATGGCCACCTTTATTGATGTCAAAGAAGGGACGTTGCCCATGCAGTTCTCATGCCAGTCTTCCTTCCATACACACTGTCGATCTCTGCAAGATGATAATAACAATAATGTCAAGGATCGACAACCCCCCTCCAACATCAATCACATCTGTGTAGGCATGGCCTCAGTCTATCCCCAGATTTAAAGGACAAATAAACCCTAAAAATGAATGTGGCTTAAAATGTCATATTTTATACAGTGAACGTATTGCATGAGGCTAATGCTCAGTGGGCTCTGAGCAGCTGTTGAGAAGCTAAGCTTAGGGGTCGTCACTAATTATCCAGCAGCAGCAGAAAATGAGCTTCCCTGGCTGTAATATAAGCTGATGCTACAGGTTTGCTGATTATTAAATTGTGATGTTTCTAATGATGTGTATTAATGACTAATCAGCCTTATATTGTGACTATATTTCTATGACACTATCAGGTGTATATTGTGAGTGGGTCCCTAAGCTCAGTAAGTGACAGCAGCACAGAGCATGTGAATCAGTGAATCAGTAGAAAAGAAGATGGGGAGCTACTGGGGCATCTACTGGGGAGACACAGATCTTTACTGCTAAAGGGCTGTGGTTGCCTTGGGCTGGTACACAAGCACAAAACATCATGTACAACATTTATACACACTTCTTTAGTTTGGCTTTACTTCTCCTTTAAGGCACAGGTCATCTGTCGCTTCTAAGCTGCTTTTTTCCTTGTAGTTGTTTATGATCACGTTCCACTTCCTTCAAGTCGCCTCAAGCTCCGGCTACAGCTCCGACTTTCCCTGACCCGAGCAGATCTGTTTCATGGCGCTCCTGGAGTCGGGCCATTTGGCTTGAGATGTATTGACTGAGAATAGGCGGCCTTTCTGTGTGGAGCTATTGTGCTCCCGGTCTGTGTACCAAACGTTCCGGGCTCAAGTGGATTCCTTCCACTCCATATCTGCCATTTATCTGCGCTGGCACCAACCCCCCCCCCCTGGCCTCCTTTTCTTCAGTTTTGTTATTGAGCTTCTTGGCTGCTCCGGCCCTTTCCCAAATGTTACGGGAACATCTGAAGTTGCAGGAAACAATGTGGCTTTTTTTTTTTATTATTATTAATGTTCTGTTTTGGAGCTGCTTAAAAGAACTGTAACATCTAAAAATGGAAGTGTTTTAAATGAATGATGGTATAATTTAGTGTTGCCCTGCCAGTGTCGGACTGGCCCACCAGAATACCAGGAAAACTCCCGGTGGGCCAAGGTGTCAGTGGGCCTCATGCTGCTAAACTTTTGGCCTATTTCATGGCCATTCCCTATTTCTATGAAAACAAATAGGCTTAATTGATGGAATAATTGATTATAGTATATAAAGAAAACAAACTAGGAGAATAGAGTTTGATTGAGGAGATGAAGAATATTAGTACTGAGAGTGGCCCCCTGGTCTAAGGTTTTTGCGTGGGCCCCTGGTGTCCCAGTCCGACACTGTGCCCTGCACTGGTAAAACAGATGTGTTTACTTCAAAAACTCAAATATTGTTTATATAAACAAGCTGCTGTGTAGCCATGGGGGCAGCCATTCAAGCACAGGACACACAGTAGATAACAGATAAGTACTACTATAGTTTATATAAACAAGAAGCTGTGTAGCCATGGGGGCAGCCATTCAAGCACAGGACACACAGTAATGCTGTGGGATTCTACAGAAATGATCTGTTGGCTACTATGTAACCCTTTTCTCCAGCTCAGCCCTTGCTTCTTTATCTTTCAGGTCGTCTTAACTGGTGGGGGCAGTTGGATCCAACCTACCAGCGCCTTCTCCCTTTGGCAACTACTGGTGATGGAAACTGTTTGCTCCATGCTGCTTCTCTTGGTAAGAGACTTGCACAGACCCTAATACAGGGGTCTCCAAAGAATAGTATAGATCAGCGCCTATGGTGATAGAGAAAATGGAAACCGAAATAGCGCAGTAGGTTTAGGTATTACGAGAGCACCCAGTGTTGGAAAATGTTCAATCCATTGTACTTCCCCTTTAAACTTTCCATTGTATTAGTGATATATGCAGTTAAACGGGTGGTTTACGTTTGGATTGAATTTATATTCTGATCAACTTTTAAATTGGTCTTCATTATTTATTTTTTATAGTTTTTTAGTTATTTGCCTTTTTCTTTGGATTTTTCTCCACTTTCAAATGGGGGTCACTGACCCCATCTAAAAAAACATACTTGGTATTACTCTTTATATTCAGGTCCTCTCCTATTCATATTCCAATCTCTTATTCAAATCAGTACATGGTTGCTAGGCTAATTTGTACCCTTGTAACCCAATTTCTGAAACTGCAAACTGGAGAGCTGCTGAATAAAAAGCTAAATAACTCAAAAACCACAAATAATAAAAAATGAAAACCAGTTGCAAATTGTCTCAGGGTGCGTTTGCAATTGATCCTCGGCATTCAGCTCAGATTCAAAAGCAACAGTTATGATCCATGTGGCCCCCCTTCAAGTCACTGATTGGTTACTGCCTGTTAGCCAATCAGTGGAAACCAAGAGAGCTGAAAAGCAGGAAGTAGTGTTCTGTTATGTTTCTATCTATTTACCCAGTTTTTATTTTTATACTGAACAATTCCTTTAAGGTAATGTAAGAAATAGTTTTTTGTTAAATATAACAATTTAGGGGCAGATTTACTAAGGGTCGAATTGTCGAGGCCTCGAATTCGACTGGGGAATAATTGGCGAATAAATATTCGCCAAAATCAAATAAGATATTCGCCTGTTTTGATCGCTTTTTGAATATTCGCCAAAATCGATCAAGCGATTTTGCACAAAAATTTGCACAAATCGAATATTCGCAGCGTTCCATCGTACGAATAATATTCGGTACGAAAACTTCCCATAGGCTTCTATTGCAATTTGGTAGGTTCAATCTGGCAAAGTAGGCAGTCGAATAAAAATTTAAAGGACAAGTTCTTCGACCGGCGAATAGTCGAACGATCGAATATATATTTACTCGATCTATTCGATGCGACCGAATATTTCATATTCGATGGTCGAAAATACTTAATTTGCATATTGGAATAGTCGCACAATCGAAAATAGACTATTCGAGCGAATATTCTAATCCTTCACACGAATTTAGTAAATCTGCCCCTTAAAGGGCAAGGAAAGTGTAAAATAGAATAAGGGTAGAAATGCTGTATTTTGTATACTAAACATAAACATGAACTTACTGCAGCACAAGCCTAATCAAACAAATGATTTATGCTTTCAAAGTTGGCCACAGGGGGCTGTCATCTTGTAACTTTGTTATACATCTTTGCAAGACTAGACTACATACACATGCTCAGTGTGGTCTGGGCTTCTTAGGGATTGTCATAAATAATAAAAAACAAAGCTTCTTGAGTTCTGCATGGCTGGTAAGTAAGGCAGGGGCTCCCCCTGCTGTTCATAAGTATGATTGTTTCCCTGCCAGAAGTTAGGGACCGTCTGACAATTCCTATCCACAACACTAAATGAAGGGAAAATTTCACTGCATACAGGTTTTTTTATAAAAACGGTACACATTTTTAAATGAAAGTATATTGGAGATAGATTTATTTTTCATTAAATGGGATTTTATTTCTTTGCCTTTCCTTGCCCTTTAATGTTTCTCATAAATCAATATTTTGGAATTTTTTTGCCATATGGAACAGAATGCTTTTTTGGATGTAGATCATATTGGAACAGCGTCAGTAAAGTATGGGCACTCCTGCACTAATTAATCTATAATTTGGGCCCTCTATCTATATAATTTCTTGACACAGACTTTTGTAATTTTCTTAGGAATGTGGGGGTTTCACGACCGAGACCTGATGCTCCGCAAGTCGTTGTACACTTTGATGGAGAAGGGAGTAGAGAAAGAAGCGCTCAAGAGAAGGTGGAGGTTTCAGCAAACCATGCAGAATAAAGAGGTACAAACCATAAGGTTTACTTTTACTCCTGATTGGCTGCTTTTTACATAAAGCTCACACACAACCTACTTTGCTACTGTATCTAACTGTCATGGAAAATCTGACAACTAAAGGTGGCCATACACGGGCAGATAAAAGCTGCCGACAGACTATGTGTCGGCAGCTTATCTGCCCGTGTGGGGGGCCCTCCGACGGGCTTTCCCGATCGATATATGGCCGAAAGTCAGCCAGATGTCGATCGGCAGGATTATAAATCCCGTCGGATCGCGGCCGCATCTGTTCGTTGATGCGGTCCCGCGATCCGACTGCCCGTACTGATCTGATCGTTGGGCCCTAGGGCCCACGATCAGATCAGCCAGATATCGCCCACCTCAAGGTGGGCATATCGGGGAGAGATCCGCTCGTTTGGCGACATCGCCAAATGAGCGGATCTCTACGTGTATGGCTAACTCCTGCATGAAGAGAGAGGGGGTAGTGAAAAGTAACTTGGGTACGGGTCAGGGTTTGTAACTGATTATAATTTGAGAATTTCTTATTTCAGTATGACAAAGCTTATAAGTTTTCGTGATACAAGTATGGGACCTGTTATCCAGAATGCTCGGGACCTGGGGGGTTTGCGGATAATGGATCTTTCAGTAATTTGGCTCTTCATACCTTTCAGTCTGGCCTTGTGTACACAGAAGAGGAATGGCAGAAGGAGTGGAACGATCTAATAAAACTGGCGTCCAGTGAGCCTCGCATGCACTACGGTACAAATGGCAGCAATTGTGGAGGGTAAGTTAACCCGAGAAGTTGTAGTAATCGATAGATCCATTAGTTACACCAGCCATGAATATCCTGTACATTTTATACTAAAGTACCCCTTCTTGTAATATATAAGGATATTGTAAGTTAATGACAAGTTCCAAGGTCTTTATACAGGACAGGTGACTTCTAATATCCTCATATTGCCAACAGGAAACTTTATTTAGTATAATACACAGGTTTTAGTGAATCATGTGACAAAAATGGCATCCCTAAGCTCTGTTTATAACTGATGACATCATTAAAAGCCGTTTATAAGGATATAAGTTGCAAGATATTCATGGCTTTTGTTTATTATTTTCTTATAATACACAAAAGCCATGAATATCTTGTAAATTATATCCTTATAAACGGTGAGTTCTGATGTCATCAGTTATAAACGGTGAGTTCTGATGTCATTTCTGTCACATGAATCACTGAAACTTGTGTATTATAATAAATAAAGTACCCCCAGTTGCAAAATATGAGGATATTAGAAGTTACCTCGGAGTTTCATTACCTGTATAAAAACTCCTCTAACTTCTAATATCCTTATATTTTACAAGAGGGGGTACTTTATTCACTATATAATACACAAAAGCCGTGAATATCTTGTAAATTATAGCCTTATAAATGGTGAGTTCTGATCTCATCAGTTATAAACGGTATATATGGTCATGAAACTCCTCGGTAACTAATAATATCCTTATATTTTACAAAAGGTGGTACTTTATTCACTATATAATACACAAAAGCCATGAATATCTTGTAAATTATATCCTTATAAACGGTGAGTTCTGATGTCATCAGTTATAAACGGTAAGTTCCTCATATCTGTCACATGACTCACTGAAACATGTGTATTATAATAAATAAAGTACCCCCAGTTGCAAAATATGAGGATATTAGAAGTTACCTCGGAGTTCCATGACCTCATGAAACTCCTAGTTAACTTATAATATCCTTATATTTTACAAGAGGGGGTACTTTATTCACTATATAAACGGTGCTTAGTTATGGCATCCGTTATAATCCATGCTTAGGCTTAGTCCAGACGGAGAGATTCGGGGGCGATCCGTCGCCTGGCGACTTCTCGCCGTGACGGATCGCCCCCGAATCTCCCCGTCTGGACTAAGCCTTAGTGTTGTTGTGTTACATGATTCTAGTTCTCTTTCATATAATAAATAAACCCTAGATTAAGATCAAGGGTAAGTGGCTTTTATCTAAAAGGGGGTTTGGGGTTATTAAAATGGCACTATGTCACTTTAAGATTGTCACTCCTCAATCATTACATTATGGAATTTAATGTGATAGTCAGAAAAATCCATGTGCCGATTTCTATTTCAGAGTGAGAGTCTTAATATAGGAAAGATGTTTACTTTGTAGCTGGGAAGGAGTTCCTTCCTCTCCTTAGATAATGTGCCAATTATTCTCCAAGCCAAAGCCTAAAACTTCATACTGTGAAATTCAACCCCTTGTTTCAGTACTCTGAAACTGTAACTGTGCAATCGTATCAGATGAAAATATTTAAACGGGATGTCAATTGATTTATGAGCATTCATTTTAAACGCTTAGCTACCAGTTTGGAGGGATATTAGAGTCACTGAGTGGTTCTGTGACCATATAAAGGCACATGGCTGCAGGCTGAGTTATACAGGGAACTCTGAGTATCACTCATGTATTATAAGGGATAATGTACCCCCTACTGTAAATAATAAGGATATTAGAGTCACTGAGTGGTGTGACCATATAAAGGCACAAGGCTGCAGGCTGAGTTATACAGGGAACTCTGAGTATCACTCATGTATTATAAGGGATAATGTACCCCCTACTGTAAATGATAAGGATATTAGAAGTCACTGAGGGGTGTGACCATATAAAGGCACAAGGCTGCAGGCTGAGTTATACAGGGAACTCTGAGCATCACTCATGTATTATAAGGGATAATGTACCCCCTACTGTAAATGATAAGGATATTAGAAGTCACTGAGGGGTGTGACCATATAAAGGCACAAGGCTGCCAGCTGATTTATACAGGGAACTCTGAGCATCACTCATGTATTATAAGGGATAATGTACCCCCTACTGTAAATAATAAGGATATTAGAAGTCACTGAGGGGTGTGACCATATAAAGGCACAAGGCTGCAGGCTGGGTTATACAGGGGGGAACTCTGAGTATCACTCATGTATTATAAGGGATAATGTACCCCCTACTGTAAATGTAAATGTGAATCAGGGTAAGATTACCTGAAATTCACACACACGAAAATAAGTATTGAACACGTCTTGAAATTTACACCAGATGTCAGTAATAACCCAAGTAATCCACACATACAAAGAACTCAAAACAACAAAGTCCACAAAGTTATGTGTAGTAAAGTGGAATGGCACACTGAATAAGTATTGAACTCGCTTACTGAAATTAATTTACTACTTAGAAAAGTGTTTGTAGGTAATAGCTTCAAGATGCCTCGTGTATGGAAAAGCTAGTCACTTGCATTGCCCAGGTGGGATATTTGTCCATTCTTCCACACAAACCATGAAGGTTCCGGAGGTCTCTTCTATGAACTCTGATCTTTAATTATTTACATGGATTTTCAGTTGGGTTCAAGTCGGTTGATTGACTGGGCCATTTTACCAGCTTTATTTTCTTTCTCTGAAACCAGTTGAGAGTTTAGGATCATTGTCTTGCAGAAATGTCAACCCTTCGTTTCTTCTTCAGCATCCTGGTAGATGGCAGCAGGTACATGTCCTGGTAGATTTCTCCATTCATCCTTCCTTCAATTATATGAAGTCTGCCAGTACCATATGCTGAAAAATAGCCCCAAACATGATGTTCTCCAAACTTCACTGTTGGCATGGTGTTTTTGGGGTGGTGTAAAGTGCCATTTGTCCTCCAAATGTTGTGTACATTGACATCCAAAGAGTTCAGTGTTGGGCTCAACTGACCAAACTATATTCTCCCAGAATGTCATTGACTTGTCCAAATGTTGTGGAGCAAACTTTAAAAGAGCTTCAACATGTCTTCAGCAGTGGAGTCTTGCCCAGAGAGCTTGCATAGAGGCCGTTGGGTGCATTGTTTTCTTTGAAACAACTGTACCTGAAGGTCTTTCTGAAGCTCTCTGAGAGGGATCCTTGTCTTTTGGACAACTCTTCTGATTATTCTTATGGCTCCTCTATCAGAAATCTTCTGAGGAGCACCTGGTCTTGGCCGGTTTAGGGGTAAAATGTTCTGTCCACTTCCAGATTATGGTCCCAACTGGTGCTCACTGGAACATTCAGATGCTTAGAAATACATCTGTAACCAATGCCATCAGTATGTTTTGAAACAATGAGGTGGTGAAGGTCTTGAGCAAGCTCTTTGCTTTTACCCATCGTGAGATGTTTCTTGTGTGATACCTTAGTAATGAGAAACTTTTTTATAGGCCATCAGTTAGGACTAATACATCTGATATTAATTTGCACTGATAGGGGGCAGGTTTCTTGGCTTTCCATGCCTTTTGCACCTCCTTTTTTTCATGTGTTTAATACTTATTCATAAATACATAAACGCTGGTGTGTGGCTCTGTTTTTTAAATAAAATTCATAGATCAAATAAACAGAGGAAAGTTATATAGTGGTCTCGTCCCAAGAAAACCCAGAATCTATGGGGTAGGTTCATCAAAGAGTGAAGTTCCGCCACTAGAGGGAAATTCCACAGCTCTCAATTCATTTCTATGGGATTTTGCAAGGCCTATTCATCAAAGGGTAAACTTTCACTTCACCCATTGATGAATACGCCTTGCAAAATCCCATAGAAATTAATTGAGAGCTGTGGAATTTCCCTCTAGTGGCGGAACTTCACCCTTTAATGAATCTACCCCTTTGGGTCATATAGTTAAGCAGCATCCCAAGTGATTATAAGGTCAAAAAGCCTTTTTTTTTTTTTTTTTAGGACATGCATTAGCCCAGTGATTTTCAACCTTGTGCCTCCAGCTGTTAAGAAACTACAAGTCCCACAATGCATTTGCCTGACTGTGGCTGTCAGACTCCTTCATTGCATTGTGGGACTTGTAGTTCCTTAACAGCTGGAGGCACAAGGTTGAAAATCACTGCATTAGCCTAACGCATTTCATGCCTGAATGGGCACTTAGTCATAGGCTACGAAACACGTTAGGCTAATTCATGTCCTGATAAAAGTCTTTTTAACTTTATAATCACTTGGGCTACTGCTTTACTAGTAGTGTGTCTCTTCTAGTGATGGGCAAATTTTTCGGTGAAACGCGATAGATTCGCCCATCACTAGTCTCTTCCCATTTGAATTTTTCTCATACTTAAACACTTATTCCCTGTGTCATTCCACTATACTACACATAACTTAATATATGGACTTGTTTGTTTTGAGTTCTTTGTATGTGTTGATTACTTGGGTTGTTACCGACATCTGGTGTAAATTTCATGACAATAACCCCATTAGAATATATAGAATATATGTATAAATATATATATATTCGCTGTAGTTGCAATGTTTGTAATAGAATATATACAGCAGACAGAGGTCTGATTGGACAGTGCTTATTTTGCAGCGTTGAAAGCTCTGAGGAGCCTGTATACGAGAGCTTGGAAGAGTTCCACGTCTTTGTACTTGCCCACGTACTGAAGAGACCAATTGTTGTAGTGGCCGACACAATGTTGCGAGACTCGGGGGGAGAAGGTAAGTTCCCTTTAATATTATATATATCTTTATTTTTTTTGTTGACATCCTTTTTGTACCTTTGATATTATTATTATGGTTCCTACATTTAGAGGTTCATTTCAAGGTCGAATTTCGAATTCATGCAAGTTTTTTAAAACTCTATTAAATTCAAATATACTCAAGATTCTACTGGGGGGTTATTTATAATTAAAAAAAATGGAGTATCTAAAACTCGGACAAATTTTACCAACCGGAAAACTGGATTGGAATTTGATTCGATTTTCGACCGAACTCGATTTGAGGTTTTTTTCTCAGATAAAAGAAAACCCGAAGGCTGCAAAATTCTCAGTTTGACCCGTAAAGGAAAACTATACCCCCGAACAATGTAGGTCTCTCTAAAAGTATATTTCATAAAACAGCTCATATGTAAAACGCTTTCATGTAAAATCATTTTCATAATAATTTTATATATTTTATTTTTAATAACTTTTTTGCAGTATGTGCCAATGGGTAATCATAAATAGAAAATGGCTTCACTGCATTGCATTTCTTGCTTCTTGGGTTCGATTCTCTTTAGGGCTCTGGGGTTTGCTTGTAGTTTGCATTGTCACCCCTATTTATTCCTGCACTGGCAAGTTATTTAAAGGAGAATTCAACCTGTAAATGAAAACAGTGTTTTCGGGTGCATGCTCAGTACAAGGAATCTGCCAGTGCGGAGCTACTGCGCATTCACCCAACGTTACAAACCAATGGCCTGGTGCAGTCATGGTCCTTTCATTTCTTTGTCTAGTGTATAAAGGGTTGGTAGGAACATCCCTAGGGGTGGTATGCATTATATAAATACAAACTTGAGTGGGGAAATATAGGACCAAGCATTAATAATAAAATAATATCTGAGTGTATCCTATCAAGCACTTGTCAGGTCCCTGTACAGAGACGGAAACGGCTTCTTCTGCCATGTTAGAAGGCAGTTGCGTTGGCCTATCCTTTGGCCCCTTTCCCATTTAGAACAGGATGATATGCCATATGTTAAAGGTAAACTATACCCACAAGATTAATACTTGAGCAACAGTTTATATCAAGTTAAGTGGCATATTGAAGAATCTTACCAAACTAGAATATATATTTAAGAAAATATTGCCCCTTTACATCTCTTGCCTTGAACCACCATTTCATGATGTCTGTGTGCTGCCCCAGAGATACCCTGACCAGAAATACTGCAGCTCTAACTGTAACAGGAAGAGATCACCTGACCAGAAATACTGCAGCTCTAACTGTAACAGGAAGAGATCACCTGACCAGAAATACTGCAGCTCTAACTGTAACTGGAAGAGATCCCCTGACCAGAAATACTGCAGCTCTTAACTGTAACAGGAAGAGATCACCTGACCAGAAATACTGCAGCTCTAACTGTAACAGGAAAAGATCCCCTGACCAGAAATACTGCAGCTCTAACTGTAACAGGAAGAAGTGTGGAAGCAAAAGACACAACTCTGTCTGTTAATTGGCTCATGTGACCTAACTTTGTATTTTTTCAATGTTTGTGTGCACTGTTGAATCATCCCAGGAGGCCGTCCTTATTTTTTTAAATGGCAGTTTTCTATTTATGATTACCCAATGGCACATGCTACCAAAAGTATATTATTATGAAAATGGTTTATTTACATGAAGCAGGGTTTTTACATATGAGCTGTTTTATGCAATAACTTTTTATAGAGATCTACATTGCGGTATAGTTTTCGTTTAACCTGGAAGACAACTGTTTTGCTGTTACACCTACCTCTCTCTTGTTGCAGCATTTGCACCTATTCCCTTTGGAGGCATTTACCTTCCCCTCGAAGTGCCGCCTAACAAATGCCATTGCTCACCTCTGGTCTTGGCGTATGACCAGGCTCACTTCTCCGCTTTGGTGTCTATGGAACAGAACGAGCAAAGCAAGGAACAAGGTGCAGTAGAAGTCTAGAATAAGTGTACTTGTGGGAGGGTGGGAAATGTGTCCTGTAGGATCTGTATCTGTCATACTCAGGTCAGTATTGGTTACTAACTGCCAGTTTTGGCAATTCATGTATATATTGTTATGTAATCTATGTATACCTTGATATTTTTAATACAGTTATTACAGATTAATATCCGTTATTCCGAATTACGGAAAGGCCGTCTCCTCTAGACTCCATTTCATCCAAAGAATCCAAATTTTAAAAAAAAGTGTTTCCTTTTTCTGTGTAATAATAAAACAGTAGCTTGTACTTGATCCCAACTAAGATATAATTATTCTTATGTTTACATTATTTTCTAGTAGACTTAAGCTCTGAAGATCCAAATAACAGAAAGATCCGATATCAGAAAAACAACAGTTGCCATACCTGTGTATATATATATATGTGTATATATATATGTGTATATGTGTATATATATATATATATATATATATATATATATATATATATATGTGTGTGTATATATATATATATATATATATATATTGTTATTTTTTTAATACTCTTTCCCATTTTGGTTGAGTAATTTGTGTAATCTATGTATACATTGATATTTTTTAAAACTAGATTTGGTTAAAATAATAAGAGGCGAATGGTTAAATATTAGTGGTACTTGGCCGTCATAGATCTATAATCTTCTTTTCTTCTCACCTTTTCTAGCACCTTTTATCCCACTGACAGACTCGGATCACAAATTACTGCCTGTGCACTTTGCTGTGGATCCCGGAAAGGACTGGGAATGGGGGAAGAACGACTCTGATAATGTCTGTCTGGCAAGGTACCTTTCATCTCAGCTCATTTTCTTATTTTCTTTACTCGTTCGTTTTTGAATTGCAATTCAGTCCGTATCCAATCAGTGACTTGATGAGGAGGGACCTGGGACATAACTGTTGCTTTTGAATCTGAGCTGAATGCGGAGGATCAATTGCAAATTCACTGAACAGTTATGTCCCATGTTTCCCCCCTTATAGTCACTGACTAACTCAGAGTTATAGAGATGAAAAGCAGGAAGTTGTGTTCTGTTCTGTTACACATCCAGTCACTCCAGCCTTTATACATTACATTTCTAGCTAACTAACTATATTAGAAACATTTTTTATTTTGCACAGCCTATCTATTTACCAGTTTTTATTTTTACCCTGAACTGTTCCTTTAAGGAAAGTGCACACGGACTACAAGTCCCAGAATTCAGCGCAGCCAGTTTCTATTTGTGCAATTATTATTCTCTCTCTCTCTCTCTCTCTCCCCCTCTCTCTCCCTCCCTCCAGACATAGATTATTTTTTCCCCTTTGAATGTATCCATCCTCCCTTGCCCTGTCCTAAAGACAATGTTCTACATGGCAGCTCTGTTGTGACACCTTACTCTCAAAAGCCTTGAATAATATATTGGCTGCAGCTTCTCCTGCTTTTCAGCTGTGTTTGGGGCCGGTAACTTTATCTCAATGTATCTGGAAGCTGCTTGTATTGACTCTTGGCAGTTCCGCTCTCTTTTCCCTTTGGATTTTAGCACTTTTTGTCTGACAGCATTACCTGTGGCCATCCGTGTAACATTCTTTTCATGTATTTCTTTTCAGTGTTACCTTATCGCTGGAAGCCAAGTTAAACCTGCTGCATAACTACATGTCTGTAACCTGGCTTTCTCTGCCCTGTGAAACACAGGTAAGGATCAATGTCTTCCTGCAATCCCATAAATTAAAGAACAACAAATATCTAGAGGAGTGATAAGACTGCCTGCTCACTCATCACACTCCCACAAGCCCTTGTTGGGGATCATTTATCAACACTTCCCATAGCAACCAATCAATGAGCTGCTGGAAAAAAACAATGCAAAAATGGGTTACTATGGGTTACTATCTATGGACAAAATTGCCCAGTGTTGATAAGTGAGCCCCCAGTATCTCAAGAGAGCCAGTAAGAGTGGCTTGTCTCTTAAAGGTACACGGTCATGGGAAAACATGTTTTTTACCCCAAAAATACATCCGTTAATAGTGCTGCTCCAGCAGAATTCTGCTCTGAAATCCATTTTTTCAAAAGAGCAAACAGATTTTGTTATATTCAGTTTTGAAATATGACATGGGGGTAGGGTTGCCACCCGGCCGGTATTTTACCGGCCCAGCCGGTAAATCATCTCTTAAGGCCGGTGCCGGTATTAAAAATATACCGACCATTGTACAGCCGGTAAAATTGTGTGAAGGGAGATTTATTCTGCTGTTTATGTGAAGAAGTCTGCTGAAGCAGCTTTGTTGTTCCCTCCTCCGGGCCTCCCTCCTCCCTCCCTGCTCTATATTCCCCGGCTGCGCTGGACTTACGTGACGTATTGACGTCACAGTCTTGTGTGATAAGATTTGTGTGTTCTTTGAAGATGCGAGTGCAGTGCAGCAGGGAATGTAAACAGGGAAGCGCTCAGGATCAGTCGTTCGTCCTGAGTCTGACTGGCTCTGCAAGTGCAAGGTGACTGAAGTGGACAGAGGGTGTAGTTATCCTGGACTACGGGCTGCCTCCCTGTGTTAGGAACTGGTGGGCAGTGTACAGTAGTCAGTAGAACCTGGACTCAGCGTTGGTTGGTTTGGTTACTGAAGCCTGTGCTATTCTAGTACTGGTGGAAGGATGTTGCTTTTTCTGGAACTGGACTGCGGGGTGTTGTTGGGCAGTATGTTTTGACGAATTCTAAATGCTGTTAAGCTTTAGTATGCTTGCTGTAGTGGAGCCTGCAATGTGCATTTCTGCCTTTATAGTGGGAAATCTTCCTCTAGATTATTATTATGCCACTAGACATTAAGCCCGTTAACGGGCGCTAGAACATATGTAGTCAAACATTTATAAAAAACTGAATTGTTCTAGGCGAATTTTGGCCTGCGCTACACAAATTCACTAACGTGCGAATTTACGCTCTGGTCGGCGAACGGTAACGTATTTACGTTTTTCAGACTATCACCCACAATGGTAAAATACGCCACAGTGTAAGGGTGCGAAGTTGCGCGTATATCTACTTCGCTAGTGTAAATTTGCCAGAGGCGGTCTGTGCGGCACATGCACAGTAGCGCAATTCCACGCACACAGGGACTGGACGCAGAGACTCTTGAACTTTATTATACAGGATACTCGCACACTCCTGACAGCACCTTTAAACTACCACTCCCCCGTTATACTGATACATTAGATGTAAGGTGAAGATTGAGCAGTAGGTTACAACCTAAGAGAATGCAATAAATGCAAATAAAAAGGTAGAACGCTTTTGGTAGGTACACAAAAAACCATGATTTGCTAGGAAAATCTTTGGGGTGGGTGGGGCTTTGGACGGGGCCATGGGTGGGGCTGGGGTGTGGCTTTGGGCGGGGCTAAGGCCAGTATTTTTTTTTTAGAAAAGGTGGCAACCCTACATGGGGGTAGACATATTGTCAGTTTCCCAGCTTCCCCCCAGTCATGTGACTTACTGTATGCCTGCACTTTAGGATGGAACTACTTTCTGTTATTTCTCGTACTTAATGTTACTTATTCAGTCTCAGTGGGATTTGTCTTTTAGTATTGAGTGCTGTTCCTAGAGCTGCTGTCTGGTTACCTTCCCATTGTTCTGGTCTTAGGCTGCTTGGGGGGTTGATATCACTCCAACTTGCAGGACAGCAGTAAAGAGTGACTGGAGTTTATCAGAGCACAAGTCACATGACTGGGGCAGCTGGGAAACTGACAATATGTCTACCCCCATGTCAGATTTCAAAATTCAATATAACAAAATCTGTTTGCTCTTTTGAGAAATGGATTTCAGTGCAGAATACTGCTGGAGCAGCACTATTAACTGATGTGTTTTGGGGGAAAAAAACATGTTTTCCCATGACAGTATCCCTTTAAAGGGGTTGTTCATCTGGGTGAGTTAACTTTTAATATAGCAAATAGAGTGATATTCTGAGACAATTTGCAATCAGTTTTAATTTTTTTATTATTTGTGGTTTTTGAGTAATTTAGCTTTTTATTCTGCAGCTCTCCAGTTTGCAATGTCGACAGACTGGTTGCTAGAGTCCAGATTACTGTAGAAACCCTGCATTCATTTGAATGAGAACGCTGGATATTAATAGGGGTGGGTCTGAATAGAAAGATGAGGAATTAAAAGTAGCAACAACAATACAATTGTAGCCTTACAGAGCATTCGTTTTTAGACCCCCCCCCAATTGAAAGCTGGAAAGAGGCAGAAGAAGAAGGCCAATAACTCTATATAAAATAAATGAAGACCAATTGAAAAGTTGCTTATAATTGGCCATTTTATATTTTAACTTACTACAATTTAACTTGAAGGTGAACTACCCCTTCAACTTTTTCTTTTCTCACAGAATCCTAGTTGTATTATCAAACAACGAGTCAGGGTGTCTGCTCACTCTTCATATTTCCAAAGTCCGCTGAGTAAAGTGCACAGCGTCCAGGGTCTTTAATCAGCACTAGGCAGATCTACACCCGAGCCAGAAATCCTTATCGACCAATCAGTGAATAGCTTTATTTTTTTTCAGCAGGATTCGGGCGAATCCTTCTGCCCAGCCGATCCGAATTCTAATTTGCATATGCAAATTAGGGTCGGGTAGGGAAATCTTGTGACTTTTTGTCACAAAACATGGAAGTAAAAAAGGGTTTCCCCTTCCCACCCTTAATTTGCATATGCAAATTGAATCTTAATTTGCATATGCAAAATTATGATTCAGTTCGGTATTTGGCTGCATCTTTCCCAAATGATTCAGGGGTTCGGCTACATGCAAAATTAGTAGATTCGTTGCAAAATAGTAGATATAAGTGACTGAGGAAAAAAGAGTTTTTGTGTTTTCTATACTCAAACTGTTTAGCGCTTGTTAATTTCTCAATTTGTTGTGAGTGTTATATCCAAGGGGGAACGACGGAATTTGGGACCGGCTGAGGAAGTGAACTGCGGAATTCTTAGATATTTCTTGAACAGTTAGAGCATCTGCTCACGTTCCCAGAATCCCTTCAGTAGACACAAACATTGGGTCGTATTCAACAACACTGAGCAAATGTGCACCTGGATTTTAACCCATGGCAATAAACACTACAGCAACCAATCGTCTTTTTCTTTGATTGTTTTACCTGCAGCTGATAAAAGGTAACCAGTAATTGGTTGTTCTAGGTTACTGCCTAGGTGCACATTTGCCTCGTGCTGAGAATAAGCCCCACTTTATCTATAAAAGCTTGCCATACTCCCAGATTCCCTTCTGTTCAAGATCTTTTTTAACTAGTAATCCTGACAGTATTTTTCTCCAAACTGGTTGCCAGCTTTGTACTTTTCAGTCTGCCAGCACCTTAGGGACCAGTCCTAGACCGTAAGTAACCTGGCCAAGGGGCATGTTTACTAAAAGTGGAGATAAATATCTGGAGAGATTTCTGGAGATGTTGCCCATGGCAACCAATCAACAATTGTATTTAAACAGCCACCTATAAATTAGAATCCAAAAGTAAAGATCTGATTGGTTGCTATGGGCAACATCTTCAGAAATCTCTCCATATATGTATCCCCAATGTTAGTAAACTTGCATATTATGATTTGTTTCTACAATGGAAAGTTATAATTTTTTTGCTCTTTTTCTTATATAGGCTCCACTGGCCCAACCAGAGTCTCCTACTGCCTCGGCTGGTGATGACGCTCGCTCTGCTCCAGAGTCCGGGGAGTCAGACAAAGAGTCTGTGTGCAGCAGCTCTGCAAGCAATGGGGGAAACAAAACTGGGAAGGAAAAAGACAAGGAAAAGGACAAGTCGAGGAAAGACAAGGAGAAAGATAAGAAGAGGGCAGACTCTGTGGCCAATAAACTGGGCAGTTTTGGAAAAAGTTTAGGCAGCAAATTAAAAAAGAACATGGGGGGCTTGATGCACAGCAAAACCATTAAGGCAGGAATGAGTAATGGGCAAGGGGACACACTGGAAAAGAAGAAGAAGGGTCCCCTCAAGGGGCGTAAAGGAAGCAAAGAAGAATCATCCCAGAGTGACGTGTCCCCGCAGCCTGAGAAGTCCACCTCTGGGAAAGCGTCGTCAGACAAGTCCCAAGGAGATCCTTACAAATATAGTAATGATGTCAAGCTGAGCCTGAGCATCCTGCGGGCAGCAATGCAGGGCGAGCGCAAGTTCATCTTCGCCTGCCTTCTGAAAACCAGCGAACGACAGCCTTACCAGAAACAGATGATCCAGAGGTACCTGACCGACGCAGAAGATCGATTTGTGGCCGAGCAGAAACAAAGGGAGGCAGAGAAAAAGGCACTCGCGAACTGCGGCACCGCTAAAAGGTTGGAGCCAGAAACATCTCCCAAAGGGGACGACCTGCTCCCACTTCCTTCATATTCCCAGGTAACGGCTAACAGCTATGGCATGGAATATGGACTGGGGCCTAAAGGAGCACTGCCTTCCAGTTACTCTGGGGGCTTCACCATCCCTAGACCTAGCATTGTGAATCCATCGGACAATTCCCACCCTCACAGTTACCAGGACAGTAGAAGGCAGGTGGCAGGGGGTTCCTGCAATAACTTACCTTCATACGCCACACTCCCACGACACTGCGTGCAGTCCCGGCTTCACCCCTACCAATCCAGCCCCCCGCACCTGGGCAGAACCTCTCCTCAAGAGACTGAGCAGCCCCCCGTATACCCGGAGGACTGTGAGCAGACAGTCTGCTTCACTCACAGCAACGGCTACCGAGAATACACCGACCCCAGCACCCTGCCCAGAGCAGATGGCAATAAAAGCCGGACACTGTACGCTGTTCAGCAGACCAAGTGTAAGCAATCAAACTGCACTTTTTATGGACATCCAGAAACGGGGAATTATTGCTCCTGCTGTTACAAGGAGCAACTGAGACGGAAAGAACGGGAGAAAGAGGCGTTAATACATAGGTTCTAAAGTATCCAAAAACTACCTTTTTTTTTATTTTAATTTTTTTCGACTCAAAGTCCATGAAGTGTTTGGGTAGAGATACGATGCAATATTATTTTCCAGCTGTCTCCTACCGGCATTCAGTGAGGCGGCTTTATAGCTGCACCAGAGCAGAACAGCGAGCATAAAAAAACCCCAATGGAGTTCTAAAGAGGTGCAATGGCATCTGTTGTTTTTCTAAATATAGGGTTGACTGTTGTGATAAAAAAAAAAAGTTTAGTTTGGTAATTTTTTTATGACCGCCTCCATAGCACTTTAGGAAGGTTCCATCCCTTTCTTGCTCCCTACCCCCCCCCCAAAGAAAACATGCACGTATTTTGTTGACAAATCCATTCCAATAGGAATGGCCCTTGAGCTCCAGAATTGGGTCAGCACCGGCACAAAAATGGGCTACTTCAGCATGTTCAGATAATTACAAATATATATATATATATATATATATATGAGACCTGTTATTCAGAATGCTCAGAAACTGGAGTTTTCCAAATAACGGATCTTTCCTTAATTTGGATCTTCATAACCTTTATCTGCTAGAAAATCATGTAAACATTAAATAAACCTAATAGGCTGTTTTGCTTCCAAGAAGGATTAATTATATCTTAGTTGGCTTCAAGTACAAGCTACTGTTATTACACAGAAAAAGGGAATCCCTTTTTTAAAAATCTGTCTATGGGAGACTGCCTTTCCCTAAATCGGGGCTTTCTGGCCTAATAGAGAAATGTCCTCATGGAAGCAATAAAAAAAAAGGATTTACTGCCTGAGGGAAACAGCTAGGTTCTAACCTAATTTTAGCATTTTTGCTGTCAGAACGAGCCTGTGGTTAAAAGTTCTTTCTGGTTAAGAATGTAATCTGGTTTTTAGGCTTGGAGGCAGAATATCGCAGGAAAGTGCCTGGCCTGAGACATAAGCAATGCATTCAAAGTGATCAATAAAAGAAATTCTGATTTCTTGTTGTCATGGCCCCTGACCTCAGGAATTAATTTCAAATTCCGCCTAGATTAGACCTACCTATGAGATGCTAAAAATGTATTGAATCCAGTGCTGAGTATAGTTGGTCATACAAAGAAAGATTGCCAAAACAAGCAGATCTTTGGCCGCCCATCAAATAATAATAGAAGTCTATTCAGGCTTTCAAGAGAGAACCATATCAAGCAGTGATGGGCGAATTTATTCGCCAGTCGCAAATTAGCTGCAAATAAATTCGCAAAACGGCAGTGAAGGTTTGTGACAATTTTGATGTCAGCAACATGCACCCATTGACTTTAATCCAATTGGAAAAAATAGGCATGCGTCAATTTGTGTGTCAAATTGTTTTGGTAAAGTCAAATGGGACAAATTCACCCATCACTTTTATCATGTGCTTCTCTGATGGAATTCTCTAAAAAGTCCAGTAGATACCAGGTGGAGATATCTGCCATATAGACTGTTGAAAGGGTGCCATATATGGGCCAATAAACTACAGACTCGAGGGGCAGCTTTTATCAGCGGGAGTATGGCCACCCTAAGTTCATGAGCCATAGGGCATGGGCAAGAATATCTCTTGTATTATAATAGCACCAGCACCCAAAACAAAAAGCAAAGCTGAAGCATTTATATATTTATTTGTGTGTATCTATGCACTTACGTGCATAACTTCCACTTTACCAGCTCTTATGTCTCTGACACAGTTCTAGGTCTAGTCAGCAGGTAGGTCTGTAGTCTTTCAGCATGGGCCAAGTGGATCTGTGAAATCTTAAACGACCAGTAACAGCAAAAATAAAATGTTAAAAAATTAATTGATATAATATGAAAAAAAAACGCATATTAAACTTTAAAATCGCAAAGACTTTATTAAGAAATAACTTACAGAAACTCCGCTTGTGCTCTTCAGAAAAGGTGTCAGGGCTATGATCCATCGCATGACGCTCTATTTCTCCTCCCTGGCTATCTCCTATAAGGCAGGCAGGAGGAGTAATAGAGTGCCGCACAATGGATCGTCTCATCGCCTTTTCTGAAGAGGAGTGCAAGAGTATTGGTAAGTTATTTCTTAATAAAGACTTTATTTAAAACTTTGTGTTGGTGTTTTTTTTTTGAGTATACTAAAAAAAAATTACATTATTTTTGATGTTACCGGTCCTTTAAACATTTCTCTTAACACAGTATGGGATCTATTGCCCGGAACCTTATTATCCGGTGACCTTTTTTCATAGTGCTATCTTGTAATGTTTTGTTGTTTTTTTTTTCTTTTTAAAGGAGAACTAAAGCCTAACTAAAGAAGTAGGTAGAAATGTTGTACATGATGTTTTGTGCTTGTGTACCAGCCCAAGGCAACCACAGCCCTTTAGCAGTAAAGATCTGTGTCTCCCCAGTAGATGCCCCAGTAGCTCCCCATCTTCTTTTCTACTGATTCACTGATTCACATGCTCTGTGCTGCTGTCACTTACTGAGCTTAGGGACCCACTCACAATATACACCTGATAGTGTCATAGAAATATAGTCACAATATAAGGCTGATTAGTCATTAATACACATCATTAGAAACATCACAATTTAATAATCAGCAAACCTGTAGCATCAGCTTATATTACAGCCAGGGAAGCTCATTTTCTGCTGCTGCTGGATAATTAGTGACGACCCCTAAGCTTAGCTTCTCAACAGCTGCTCAGAGCCCACTGAGCATGTGAGTGTCACAGACACTTTCCAAGATGGTGACCCCTGTGACAAGTTTGAAGTCCTCGATCATTGCTGCTATTGACAAGCTGAAACTTTAGCCTCGTGCAATATGTTCAGTATATAAAATATGGAATTTTTAGCCATATTAATTTTTAGGGTTTATTTCTCCTTTAAGTTACTTTAAAGAGTGGTACTCCCCCCTTCATGGATACAACTCTTAATCCAAAAAAAAAACACCTGGTTCCAAGCATTCTTTGTAATAGATCCTATACCTGGTATATATACTGCCTGTCCCTATTTTAGAATGTATTATTGTTTTAATCCCCATTCTAGGTGATCTGTCTCCTCCGTATTCATTCCCCAAGCCTACTTTTTAAATCTTTTCAGAGCCAATAAGAACAGCAATAACCCCCAAATGTTAAGTTTTATTATTACCCTGAAAGCAAAAAGGATATTGGCACTAAACCTTACGAAGCCAACATTTGTTTATCTCATACAGACCACAGAGGGGATGATATTTTATTCCCCCCAAACCCTGTAAACTAAAGCTCCAAGTACTACCTCTGATCCAGAGAAAATAAATAATTCAGTATATTTATAGAGAGAGAGAGATATATCAGAGGATTTATTTGGAAGAGCTGCATCCTCCACCTTCCCATGAGGAATAAGAAGCTATAAAAAGCTATTTTTTTATATATTTGGCCTATAGATGGAGAAAAAAAGAGGATTAGGAATTGGACTTCTACCATTGATTGCCTTTTCATCTTGCACAGAACTGGCTGTTTGTTGTCCCCCCCAAAACACCGTTGCAGTGTTTCAACCCCATTATTGTTCTTTTCAGTACTGTCCTGGATGATTTAGCAGTAGAAAATTCTGCGTAAATATTAACTAACAAAACAGATTTTTTTTTTTATATATGTCGTTCAGTGAATGTTTCCTTTTATGAGTTAACTCTATGTTTATCATAATCTTAGGCACTTTTTTGTCAGATGTACGTTTTTAAGGTTTAACCAACCGCCCGTTGTTTTTTGTTCTGTTTCAAAAAAATATTTCGATTTATTTTATCAATGATTTTGTTAGGCCAGGTATTAGGTTGTTACTGGCAGTGGCTAACAGACATGGAGTCCGTTGTATGGTGCCCTCCGTTCCTAATCCAACGACCCTACCTCTGCGGACTCGACTTGTGTCTCCCTTCTTCGCCGCAAGTAAGAGACAGCTAGGGAGGAGGGGGGTTTTATTCGCTATAGAAGAAGCAGAACCCACAGTTCTGGACCCCCCTTCTGTTTCCTCTATAGTTATGCTATTGGCCCTACACTTGAAGAAAATCCTAAACATTATGGGGCAGATTTCTCATAATGTGAGATGAGAGCTCACCACATTAAAACTCACCCACTTTTTTCAAGTGTCAAAATTCACACATTCAAATTTAAATCCCTTTATTCAAATGTAGATTCGAATTTGAGATTTATCACACCTCGACCATGGAATCCGTCCTACTTCAAATAGTCATCACCTAAAACCTGCCGAGTCAATGGCAGAGGTATGTTCAGCCATTTAAGAGATGTTAATAACCTTCGAGAAATTCAAGCTTTTTATTGGAAGAAAAACTTGATTCATACAAATCGAATATGATTTGAATTTTTGGGTCACAACCATTTCATTGAATATTAGACATTCAGGTATTTTTTCCTCTATAGTTATGCCACTGACCCTACACATGAAGAACAGCCTAAACATTATGGGGCAGATTTCTCACAATGTGAGATTAGAGCTCACCACAATAAAACTCACCCACTTTTGTATTCATTTCTATAGGAATTTTTTGAATTTTATATATCAGTGGAATTCACCATTTGATAAAAATGTTTTTCAAAATCCCATAGGAATGAATAGAAAGTGAGTGGGTTTTATAGTGGTGAACTCTAATCTTACATTGTGCCTTGCCTACGAGTGCAGCTACAAATACACATTCCCATAAAGGGAATAACTATATTTTTGCTCAGAATTCAAGGGAGGATAATAAAGTTGCTGGGGGTGTTTTCCATAAAGTAATATTCTCATATACGTGCACATATTTGGAGATGAAAAGTTTTTTTTGTCCTCCTATGTTATGTTTATCAGGGGGGGTCATACACTTACCCAGCCGAGCCGTTAATGAGCACTTTTGCAAATTACATTATTTATTCTTTTATTTTTGTTATGATGTTAGCAGTTTAACGCTGCTAATATAATTTATTTTTAATGGCAGTTGACCCCCTGATTTTCTACTGGCAACCACTCTGATGAAGGCGATGTGTCCTGACTCACATTAAGGGGCAGATTTATCAAGGGTCAAATAGTAATTTGAAATTTCAAGAGTCAATGTTCACACATTCAAATTTTAATCCCCCTATTTGAATGTAAATTAGAATTGAGATTTATTACACCTCAACCATGGAAACTTTCTTAATTTGAATTAAAACCTGCCGAGTTCATTTACAATTCAATGGCAGATGTCCGTTAAACCATTTGGAGATTTTAATAGCCTTCCTGACATTCAAATCTTTTCAGGAGAAAAACGAATATGATTTGAATTTTCGGGTCAAAACTGTAGATATCAGGATATCCCTGGAGGACTATAGGAGGATAAATCCGACAGAAACAATTAGACTGAATATTAAACATTCAAATTTTTTCTTAATTTCCCAGTCAAATTGTGAGTATATTAAAATGTTAAAAAATTCACATGAATTTGAAATTCGACCTTTGATAAATGGGCTTCTAAGTGATAGAACGTAGCATCAACAGAGAATGCCTCCTGTATTGAAACCTTTAGCTCCAGGTAGTGGCCAGCCCTCGGGATGGATCAGCAACAAGGTTGTTCCTGTTACATATGTGATATTAGCAAAATGAAACTGCCTTATATCATGAAAACCAAAAGCAATATAATATTGTAAATTGCATAGGTACTCATAAGAACAATTTTGCATAAGTTTTTTTAGCTGGATATAGTCATCTTTACACTAGCTCTGCTGTTTTTATAGAATGGCAACCACCTTCTGTGGACGATGGCCATAGCTGTTGGCCTCCCGGATTGCCATTGTCACTTATAATTAAAAGCAAGTCTACAATTCACTTTCTTTTTATACAAGGATGTTTGAACGTCAACCTTTGATATGCACCACCCAACTTTAGCGTTTGCACGTTTGTCGTTTTTAATTGGCAGGTTTTGTTTTTTGCTCCACCTCCTTTAGATGTAACAAAGCCATTGATATATTAACCAGTTTCCTTTCCTCGTTCCTCTTTTACACTTTGATGCCCCCAGTCAAAGTGAGCGCCTCCCTTGAGGTGACTAAGCAGTATTTGCACAGACGGTAGAGCACAATGAAGTGCTGTTGTACTTACAAGGTTTATTGTAAAGAGTGTAATTCATGTTTTATCGGTTCATTTGTTTCGTTCTTTTTCTCTCGTCAACAAAAAGCTTTAAATAACAGACCTTTTGCGTTTCAAGCGACTGTGCCACTCGGAAATGAATTTTGGTGGGGGAGGGTTGCAATAAAATAAAACTGGCCCAGTGTTTCTGCTAGGTATATTTACTGGCCCATCGTATTTTTTTTTAATAACATGGGGCAATAAAGCTTGGGAACAGGTCGGGTGGCACTATTGATATTTATTAGCAAACAGATTGCATATTGGCTGAAGTGCCTTTCCACTTTAGTTTGGGCAAAAAAAAGATCCCGTAATTGCAGACTGGTTGATTCAGTGTTCCTTGTTGAAGCGTTTGAGAACAGAAATAAAAGGAAGAAAAACAGTCATTGGCAGTCGCTAACAAGCGTCTTGTCCTGTCTAGGAACTGTCTCATTGCCCAAAAATGCAGCACTACTCATTTTCAAATGGTGTGGGCATGTCAATAGGCAGGATCTTGGCACTAGGTGGGGTTTCCCATTGACTGGAGGGTGATGTTAAGAATTTTGTCCCCGTCCCACGAATCTAGAAAATGCTCAAAGTACTAGAAATGTCGTAGTCTGTGATTGGCATAAGTAGGAACTAGGACACGAAAAATGTGTTTTGCCTTCTTTAAATGGAAATTTCAAATGGAATAATTAAAAAAAAAAATGAAGAGCAAATAATACTTTCAGGTTTAACATAATATTTGCAGGTCTGCATATTCTAGTGTAACACATAGCAAATAGACGAACTGTAACTGCTTCTTGCTGATTGGTTGCTGTGGGTTACAAGACCTGGTTTAAACTTTGTGACTCTTATTCCATAACCATGGTGTTTACCCTTATGTGCACAATGAAGCTCATCCGAGGCTGATAGCACTCTTTACAGAGACTGCTGCCTTTCCCCACCAACCTCTATCAAGTAAAGTCTTTGGAAATAGCACGAAAATAACCCCTGCTGCAATACAAGCATGGGCAGAATTAAAAAAAATATTTTGTCAAGATGCATCTCCCTGATGTGGGTGCCATTAGCCTATAGGATTGTGCTTTTTTATTTAATGTTCAACAGTAAATTCCAGAGGGACTCCTCTTCTAATGAGAAAGGTTGAAACTTTCATTTTGAGAAGTGGCACAGCTTGTTCTAAGTGCATAACTATGCAATTAAGTTAGAAATTGCTGAACCTATTCTGGGTATGGAGAAAAGTGTACTTAAGAAAGTGTTTTATTTGCACCTGTCTGTCTCCTATCTATTAACTGATCCATAGCAAAAAAGTTCCAAAATGTCTGCTGAGAAGTCTTTGTTTATGTATTGACCCTTGAACCATGCTCGGAGAGATAAAATTGTCTGCAACTAGGCTACACCGATTGCCACAAAGGAGTACTTAAGAAATGTGAAACCGCAAAATTGGTATCACCAGAGGTTTCTGAAAAGCAAAAGCCCCTTATCTATTGGGGATTTAAAAAAACACACCATCCTACACCTATCTGTTTCTGTTGAGTTGATCTTTGTAAGGAACATTCAAACTGAACACATTGGTCTTCTGGATAAGCCATCTTTATGCTGGTCCTTTATGCATTTTCTTGATGTTCTCTGGACATATGGCCACCATGACTGGTTTGAGCGATCAAGATTCATTTGAGGTTTAGCATTTCAAATATCTGTTTTTAGTTGTCCTAAGCTGACTGTACGGACATGTCCCCTATGATGTTAATGATCCGATCTGTGATGTTCTAGAACCAAAATGTTAATTTTTATATATAGCACATACCAAAATATCACCCAGCTTGAGTACTAGAGAATCTGGAGACCGTTCCTAGTGGGCCACCAGCTAGTAAACCTACCATCAGCCCAACCTTAATCCCACAATAGGCACCTATAAAAATGTGTTCCATTTGGCACTGTCTATATTTAATGTCCGGATCTGTGGTGGGCCCTAGGAGACCCAGTATGACACTTGGCATTCCAGCATAATACACCCAAACTCTGCTTTTTATTGTGCTTTCTTTTGGCAAGCCCAGTGGAGGGATCATACACACAAACTCATCCCATGAGAGGTTATTTATTCCTAATAAATAAATTTACGCATGTACAAAGAAACCTCACTCTAATTATTTTTGGACTTGTCATTGACAGGGAACAGCGACCTTAATATTAGGTGCTTAATTTGTTCCATTGCATTGTTTTCAGTATTATGGGCGATTTTGCTGTTAACCTAGAAACTAGAATGCCACAATATTTATTTTTTAATATGTGAATGCTTTATATGCTTGGTTTATTTTGTACTGAACGTTGGTTTTCATCAAAGTACTCTGTTCTTAAGCAATATGTTGGCCAAAAGAATGACTATGGTTATGTGATTGGCACTGTGTAAAGTAAAAAGCTGGACCTAAAATGGCTTAACTGAAGACCTCTGTGTTGAGATGATGCAATTCCGATCTGGTTTCTGGAAGGTGCATCACAGCAAAGCTTAGTCTCGTGTTATTGCAACCCAAGGGTATGATCATTTCTATCACCAAAGTAGAAAGTCAACCACAAGGGCATTACACAAAAACTACCTTTAAGAACAAGACTTATCTGGTGGTTTCTACAGCTCAAACTATAAGGTGTAGGGGGATCTTCAATATTCAAGTTGATTCTCTTCCTGATACATTCCATTAAAACAACTCTTGGTTTGTACCTTGAATAAATTCTTTTTAAATAATTAGCTTCAGGCTTCTTCGATCAGTCTTCAAAAAATATCGCGCCCATCTTCTATTGCATGATGTTGCCACCTTGACTGGGATGTCTACTTGGACATCAAGAAGACTGCACAAGTATAAAAGTGTAACAGGAAAAGGTTCAAGAACATTTGAAGAGTAACTCCTTTGTAATATAAACAATGAGGCCTGTGTTTGTCTGTATGACCATGTAAATCTCATGATTAACAATATATCAGCTGTAACTTTTTTTTTTTTTTTAACTATGGAGTTTTCCACTCCAAAGCTCTATAAAATAGAGGTGCAACTAATCCACTTCTAATCGGAGATAACAGTCATAACGGAATCGGGGGAAAGGAGTCCTGGATGAAATCAAAAGAATGGACAAAACAATTACAAAGAATACAACTTGTTCCTTGCACTGTGGGGATGTGTTTGGTTGTTAGCGAGAAGTTTGCAGGAAATGGCAAATAAAAAAGGTTTTATTTTTCTCAAAACAGATTTTTGTCTTTTATTCATTATCAAAAGTGCCTTTTGCTATTCTGTTTGCGTGTTTCTAACAGCAGCCCAGAGCCTTTACCCTGAATTAAGCAAGTCAGCAGCAGGAAATGCCAGCAAGGTAATATTCTGTTTTTAAAGGGATGTAAATAAAGATGCAGAGCCCTTTATAAAGCACTTGTTTTAGTTTTTGGTGCACAAATGGCTTTAGAGTCCAAAGAAGAGAGATGAAGGACCTGGAAAGTATTAGTTAAGAAGAAAGACTGGCCAATGGATTACAATGGAGAAGAGGTTGATATAACTACACACACATTGTGTCCCTAAATTGCACTGGAACCCATGTTTGGTGCTGGAGTATACCACAGAAACACTAGGTGGTGCTAGCCAACCACAGAGTTTCAGTTCATAATAGCTTATTTACAGAAAATTGCAAGCTGCTGGGGACCTTGAGGGGGTGTGGGCCCTGTCCCAATTGCACTCCCTGCTCCCCCGGTAGTTCCGCCACTGCTTATATTTCATTTTTGTCTGAAGTACTGCTTTCTAACAGCTGATATCTTTTGTGGGTAGTGTCTCAGGCAGAGTATGAATTTACTGTATTTCGTTTACATAAACTTTGTTGCTCACATGGCTAGTGATACCTGGAGTGGGCACAGACTTTGTTATATTCCAGATAATGGAACTCTCCTTTTAAACTGAGGCAAATTCAGGTTCCTCCCTAAATCTCAACACTGAATTCCATTCCTAAGAGGGCCACTCCTTCTGAGAAAATGCCAACTGCTCTCTGAAGCTTTCATCTAGGAGCCAAAATCGAGAGTATTTCCTTTTTGGAGACAGCAGGGATGGTTGACATTTCTAGTGAAGAACATTAGTGTTGTGCCTGCTCTGCCACATGCCACAGCTGTTTTGGTTTCTTAACTCTGTAATATCCAAAAAAAAAATTAATTGACTAAAACAACCATGGAAGCAATGTGTAGTCTATGGATGCTTGGTATGAGAGACTTTTCTAAGTAAAATTGGCCATACCTGGCCGTATCTGCCTGATCTGATGGACTATATTGGGCAGATTTGATTGTTTGTCCTTAAGCCAATGATCCTACCACAATGGGGTCCTGTACAGTGTCATCAGAACTGGAACACATCCAACATATGATGTGCTACTCAATTGACAGGATTTTCTAGCCTTTCCAATTTATATTTGACCAAGTCCCAACCAAAAATTTGTTGGGTGGCCATCTTTTGGACACGTACATCGGCAATGAGCTGCCGATATGTCTGTGTATGACCAGCTGAACATTTCCCTCTGACAAGCACATCATTAAGTTCCATGAACTACTTTTTGTGGGTTTCTCTACCTACAAGCATCTTTCTGCAGTGGCCATAGCAGTCACTCCTGTTTGCTCCTCCATAAAGACCAATGTTAATCACTCAACTACGAAAATTGCTGTGTTATAAGTTGAAGTGGAAGCTGTAAATCCTGCAACCAATTTGAATGTCTAGGATGGGGTTGTATGAACATGGGTTTACAATCCAAAGGAGATGCAAGAATGAAAAGGTCTATATAAAACCTAAAGAAATCACTGCAAGTAGCTCATCCTGTTATAAACATCATACAGCATTACTTGAGAGTTGTAGAAAATGTTACCTGTTGTAAATGGATGTAAGGGTAGTGAGTGGAAAACCTCCATTACAATATTTAAAGCTTCCTCTTCTAATTTGTTTATAATGTACATCGTAGGGTAAATGATTACCTGTACATGTTTATGTACTTTGTATTTTGTGTTCTACATGCCTCATATTGTATTACACAATTCAGATTGGTAGAACATTCCGTTCATACTCGGGTTCCATAGCTAACCTCTTCTGTGACCATGACTAGTAGCAACATGAAGGTCTTTTTGCCGTTTAACATATAGTCAATATCTTGACTTCATTACAGTTAACTAGGTCACTCTCCTATTGTTTCTTCTCTGCAAAACTGATCTGATTTTTGGAAGCCTATAATGTGAATTTCTTGCCGATTTTCTTGGAGGTGGAAGTGATGGCCTACAAAACCTGTTGGGTTATGTTTGAGGTGCGCTGATCTACTTCTTCATTCAGACTGATTTCTTCTGAAAAATGTCACAGTGAAGGTTGAAACGTATGTAAGCATCCACTGCAGAGGATTAATCATTTTCATAACATGGACTTTAGGTCAAGAGTGATGTGTCCAGTCCAAAATAACCCAATGAAATGAAAAGAAGAGTAATGAGTGATGATGTCACAGCAAAGGCATGTGAAAGTCCTAAAACATATGAATTTCACAAGGCCCCTAACAAACTCATGAAACTAACTAGCATGGTGTCTATTTTTGAAGCCTACACTGAGGTATGATGAATCAAAATCAATGGCACCAAAACTATCATAAAATATCACCAATCAATATTTATTGCTGGGATATTCAGAGATCTTTTGGCCCTTAGTAGAACATACCCATATTGAAAAACACCAGCTGCCAAGACCAGTCTTGAAGTGGTCACGGGCTCCTCAGAGCGCAAGCCCCCAGTCCACAAGGGCACATGCAACAATTTCAAAAAGATAAAGCTCCAAAGAGTCCCATTTGAAGTATTTAAAAAATCTCAATATTTATTCATCACATAAATCAGTAAAAAAATGCATATACAGACCCCTTGATCCTTCGCCTTACGCGTTTTGTACCCCCTGGTACTTAATCATAGGCTTGAATCATTACACAAACAACTCCAATATTTAAACCCATAGAGGTCCCACCCTCCAACGCTAAAACCAATCATGAGTTGCCGCATCACATACTATTAGTGATGCTCCACACTGGATCAATTAGGTCTTAATTCAACCATAAATAATTTCTCCACATATACCTAGTCAATATCCTTGAGTAGTAAAAAGTGCTACATTTCATTCCATTAGAGTAACAATACATTTTAGACTTTGAAATGTGTTTTAAATAGATCACATAAATATACATTTAGTTACACCTGTTTTAACCCTATCCATGTTAAAGTCTTATTTTAACCTCTTACTTTAACCCTGTCACTACCATATCACATTAAGTAAAGCATGTAACATCAAATTCATAGTTTAAACCAAGTGGTAATCGAGTATGTAGATAAAAAATCCAGAACAACTCTCTTTTTCTTAAGAGATTAGTCAGATCACCTCCCCTGCTACCTAGCCTAACTTTCTCAATGCCCTGCACCGAGAAATACTTTACATTGCTCGAACTGCACTGCACTGCGCAAAATGTCTAGTTATGTTGCTTTTCTCTACTGCCTTTGGATTCTTGATTTGGCTCAAATGCTCTTGTGTGCGCTCTTTCAACATCCTCCCCGTACATCCTGTATACTGCTTTTGGCACTTAAGGCAAGTCACCAGATAGATTACAGTGGAAGTATTACAATTTATATATTCCTTCACTTTAAAAGTTTCCCCTGTTACTGTGGATTTAAACTCCTTTGAGACTTCTAAATGTTGACATGTTACACATCTCCGACCTCCACATTTAAAGCAACCTTTTACCCTGAGATAATCCATTTTTCCTTTATTCTCCTCACTACCCTATACACACTAGGTGCTATCAAGTCCTTCAAATTAAATGCCCGTTTTGGTATATTACTTATTCCCGGGGCCAATATCTTATAGAAGTCATCGTCGGCGTAAAGGATGGGCAAATATCTTTTAACTATATCTAATATGTTGTAGTACTGTCTGCTGAATCGGGTCACAAATGGAATTTTCCCCAACTCCAACTTTTTTCTCCTATCATCTTTCACCTCAATATTGATTTCCAGCAACTGTTCCCTCTCCATAGGGAGTTCCATAGCTCCATAGCTGTTCCCAATCATAAATACAAGGAGACAAAAACACCAAGCATGGATCATTATGGCACTGTGAGTCTGACATTAGCTGGGTGGTAAGTAAATAAATTACTTAGATGCCCAAACTATAAGGTTCTGACTTTAGCAATTCATTAACCACTCAAAATAAATCCATTAAAAATAACCTACAAATAGTTTTTTTCCCTTGAACTCAACATAAGTTTGTGCCTTTTATCTAGCAATATGAAATTCCTAAGCATCTGTTGCTCCAGACTGGATCCTCTCTGCAGTCTGGTGGCCAAATGCAGAGAAGTGGCCGCACTTCTTTGGATTTTTAATGATCGGAATGAATAGTTTTGTTCAACAGAGTGATCTCACCACCCCTCACTCCCTCCCAGCTGCTTCTACTGTGTGAACCTCAGATGTGAAAAACAACTGGCACTCGTTCCTGCCAGGGTTTCACGTGGCTTCAAGAGCGAGTTCTGTTTCTGCTGCCCAATGCATATATATTCTTATACATAAAAGAAAGTGTTTATTCTGTGGTATCTGAACTGTAGTCCTGCTTCTATTATATTGCAGCTTCTAGTATTCCATGTGACTCCCAGTAGCCTTCATCTAAAGTAGCCTGCAAACACGTATAGTTCTAAGCTAATCAAAATGATCTCCTACCACCCTGAGCCACTTTAAGGCATTTGTAGACGGAAGGCTAAATCCAGACCTATGAAGCCTTCTGGAGTTACCTGTATTCATAACACCGGAAGCAGAAAAATAGGGGCTTGGTCAAAGCACAACAGGGTTTGGTTGGGATGTGACCAATTCCCTGGAAGTTGATGTCTCTGTAAAACTCTTTGGATGTCTTCTAATCATGTTTCTATATACTAGACCTGTCTGCAGTTTATTCACTCAATGTAAATAAACTGCGGATAATGGGATTGTCCTCAGGAGAACATAAAGCATTGTCTGTGCTCTGCCTTTTCACTC
This sequence comes from Xenopus borealis, assembly GCA_024363595.1. Classification (NCBI taxonomy): domain Eukaryota; kingdom Metazoa; phylum Chordata; class Amphibia; order Anura; family Pipidae; genus Xenopus; species Xenopus borealis. The sequence goes on along the minus strand of CM044446.1, from coordinate 99,703,787 downwards.
AATGCAACATGGAGTTCATCCCAGGAAGGCCAAATCTGTGGTGGGTACTAGGATCTTGGAATATATCCAAATAATTTATTTATTATCGGGGAAAAACCCAGTGGGCCCGGCCTTCATGGGCCCGCTGACCCAGATTCTCTACTCAGGCCACTGCGGAACAGGGAAGATGAAGGGCAACGTTGGAAGAGGGGCAAATGATGTTGCAATGGTGGTCCTTGTGGTTACAGAACTGGTGGGCCCTGGACACCCAGACCCAGGAAGAGGCTGGTTGCAAAAAGGTTTGTGGCCAGTCAATGGGGCTAATGGGTTTGGGAACTGGTAAGGGAAGAGCAATGGATAGTTTTAGTGGCTTGGATGATTTCTTGGTCAAGCATAAAAATCCAAGGCTGATACTAAAATCTATAGTTATTGTATGAGTTTATGTGAGTGTATGGAGGGGTGTGTATGTGTATGTTGTGTTTAATTTGGATGGGTTAAATGTGATGGAATACAACGTATTGTGCTCACTATCTTTTAAAACCATTAGGCAGGGATGCAATGTGGCTGTGACCACAAATTACATATAGACAAATACAAGAGGTCCTCTGCACTCAACCCATAATATATTTAAGATATTGAGACATTTTGTGCATACAGCTACTAAAAAATGCCATACCCTTTAAACAAAAGGGTAAGAGATTTATTGTTTGTATATTGAATTTCATATAGGAGCAGTGACCAGCTCCCTGTTGTAGCTCCCACCCCTTCCCAGCTTTAGTCAGGTGATTCCACTGGTGTCTAATAAAAGGACAACCACGTTTGGGAGTTTTACTTTGAAAGCAGCAAGTAAGTTGCAGGTAAAACTTTGTCCCTTTGTAAAATGTGTTGTAGGGGGACAAGCAGGCTGGAGAGTGATCCTATCGGCTGGGCACCCCAGTGCATCCTTGGGAGAGAGGGTGTGTCTGACTTTGGAGCCAGACCTACAGTGTCTCCAGGAGAGCTGAAGAGAGCCAGCACAAGTAGCTGTAAAATTGTCAAGTACAGAGAAGCTGTTAACTCTGTGGAGGTGCGGATTGAGACCAGCCTGTCCCCTGCAAAGCTGTTAGAGACTCAGAAGGAGAAAGGTGCCACTGGTGAGATTGATCTTGCTGCAGAAATGCCTGTAATCTCCAGTGTGTCTGCCTCTGAGAGCACCCAGGTGAGTGAGCCACCCAAGGGAGGATACTGGCACGTATATAAGTGTGGGGCCCCACAATGAAGACAGACCTTTTGTATTCACCTGCTAAATCCCAAAGGAAGAAGTACTTTTGGGAAAGGTAGTGCTACCTGGGGAATAAGAGCTCTGGGGAAGGGACATTTCATTTGAACTGTGTGATTATGAACCCATTCATGAGGATTGGGACTTTGATATTAAAAAAGGACTTTGTTGGAGCAACAGTTAAGTATGTAATAGTGATTTAGGTAGTGTCCCACGTGCCCCCAGTGTAGTAGTGCATGGTGTATTAGTTTGCCCAAGTTTTACTACAGTGTATATAAAGTTTATATTTGTTTCATCTCCAAACTGTGTTTGTTTTATTATTCCTAGTGGAATTGCCCTGAGGTGTGCTCCTCAGTTTTCCCTAGGTGGAGGCAGTGTGCTGTAATTCCCAGTTCCTCGTACTTTTCATATGCAAAAGGCCCCTGGATTGCCAAGGGTAAGTTGCTATTTAAAGAGACAGTAACCAAATGAGGGTTATAGTATATTAAAGTAATAGAATTCTTAATAAAGCAGATGCAATTTAAGAGTAGGACTGGCCAGATATGGAATGACATTAATATAGTTGGCCAGCAATATATTTTATATAGTTGCAATATATGGACAAACAATCCCTGTTTTGTTTAAAGGGTAAGGCATTTTTTAGTAGCTGTATGCACAAAATGGCTCAATGTCTTAAATATATCGACAATAGGTTGAGTGCAGAGGCCCTCTTGTATTTGAACTTGTTGGACTTTGACTTTTTTCAACTCTATGTAACTTCATGCAGAAGAATGTTAGTTCAGGAAGACATTCAATGAAGGGATGGTTTAAAAAGAGGTCCCAGCACAATAACTACCCATTTTTGCTGGTAGGAATGTTTGCAGGAGAATTGGGGCGTAGATTCCCTAGGCTAAAAAGCAGAAGGGTACAGATGATTCCATGGTCTCTTTGGGCATGCAATCCTAAAACATGCACATGCACATCCAAAACATGAATTTTTATTTGTACATAATGTATCACTACTAGGAATCCTACGTTTAGATTCCGTGGACAGTTTGCGTCTGTGTTTATATCACACCTCCACATACAGTCTGGGATACGTTACACTCCCTGTTGGTTATCAGCCTTATGGACTCATTAACTCTGGCTTCAGCCATGAGGAATTTGTACACTGGACAAAAACAGTGAAATCCCACCAGCTATGCTATTGTGTAATCCCCGCGGTTTGGATCCAAGAGAGGGAATCCCATTTAATTGCAGATTAACCCCCTCTCTCCCAGTGCATGGGAAGATGCTTATTTCTCTGCTGCATCAAATATGGGAGCAGGGACCCCTAGAGTCTGCAGTGAGGAGCAAAGAGGGCAGTAGAAGCTAGATTTCTTTTACTCATAAGTAGAAACCTTAAATAACTATTTTTTCCCCCTTTGGACTAGAAACCACATAAGCACATATCCTCTGGCATTTTCTGGGAAACACTTTACCAAAACAATCCGTAATGACGTGCCGGTCTATTTTCTGCCAGTTAAACAATTGAACTTATTGTAGGCTATATTTGGGAAAGACCTCTGCTGAGTTGTGTTTTGGATAAAATTAAGCTCAGAGGAATATTCTTAAAGAGGTAATAGACCTTTACATTCACTTTCATCTGGTTGCTGGGGTCCAGTTTACCCAAGAGAGACTGAAAGGCGGACAAGAGAGGGTCCAAATAAAAAAGTAGAGAATAAAAAGCAGCAATAACAATAGAATTTTAGGCTTTTGGCTGTCAGGGACAGTGGCCCTAATAGGGGTGGTTCACTTTTAAAGTAACTTTTTTAAAGTAAGTATATTGTAGAATAACCAGTTCTTAGCAACTTTTTTAATTGGTCTTCATTATTTATTTGTTTTTTGTTTTTGTTTTTTATTTGCCTTTATCTTCAGACTCTTTCCAGATTTCAAACTTCTAAGAACCAAATGCTTTGTAAGGATGGAAATGTGTTGTTATTGCTACTTCTTATTCTTATTATTCAGGCCTTTCCTATTCGTATTCCAGTCTCTCATTCAAATCAAAGAAGGGGGAAAAAAAAATCAACACCAGCTGAAAGGTTGTTACAATAGCACATGTTAAAAGTTAACTAAAAGGAGAAGTAGCCCTTTAGGAGTATTTTAAAAGAACTTCTGTTTTGGTTAGCGGTAGTCAGGTGTGGACTGAGAATTAAAATAGGCCCTGGCATTTCAGGTACACAGAGGCCCAATCAGCCCCCACCAGCCCACTAAATACTGACTTTCTATGGGACCTTATAGCAGCCCCTCTGGCATTTGCCAGAACCCACAGACAGATTGCCAGTCCAGGCCTGGTGGTAGTCCTGCGACAGGCCAGGGAGTAATATGGCTGCCAGAATGAGAATGCTGTTAATGCACAAGGTTGGATTGGGCTACTGTTTTGCACAAGGTCCGTCCATTCTGTGGGCTCATATAATTTTTAGACTTGCCCAAATCTCCTTGTAAAATAATGCTTCAGAAGGCCCAGCAGTCTAGCCAGTTACACTGTATTCCCGTCCTGCAACATGGTGTTGCTCTCCTCCCTTCCCCTTGTAAACTACAGAAGTAATAAAGCTGAACCACTAATTGCAGCATTGTGTGTTCTTGAGCAAGGCCACCATCTGAAATCCACCCAAGGGTCCTGAACATAACGGACAAGCCCCTGTGCTTTACTGGGCAATTCTACATACTGGGCTCATGGAATGATGGGGGGGAGGTGTTGCACAGTAGTACCCCATGTAAACTACTTGGTGCAGCGGCTACTAAACTGTGGTGCCGGGGAGGATTGGTGCAGTGGAACCCAACTGCTAGGGTGGGGTGCAGGGAAAATTCCTGCGGGGGTGAATGGCCATTTACTTTCCTAGATACACCTGAAAGCTAAGTAAGTTGGTCTTTGTACTTTGTTAACCCCATGTTGTCCTATTCCATGAACTCCTGCCTATTACATTGTATGTGTCAGTACCTACGTGTACATCCTGCCTTGCTTTATTACCCTACTAGTGTTGCATATTGTAAATTTCCCAGCTGCCTCTATGTGACTTGTGCCAGCACTTTAGGAGGGAACTGCTTTCTGGCAGGCTGTTGTTTTTC
>CM044446.1:99627319-99654134 GCA_024363595.1 Xenopus borealis | reverse complement strand
AGTCTACTGGAGCAGCACTATTAACTGATGCATTTAAAAAAAAAAAAAACATGTTTTCCCTTGACAGTATCCCTTTAACATTCTTTGAGCTTTATGACCCTGCAGGTTTCTGCACCTGGTTCCCTTCCTAAATATCTGTATTTCTAACGAGCCCATGTATTATTTGCATATAGGGATTACCAGGAAAAGAAAGGGAGATCATTAGTGATGGGCGAAACGGCCGCGTTTCGCTTCGCCGAAAAATTCGCGAATTTCCAGAGAAATTTGCGAATTTTTCGCCGATTCGCGAAACGAGTCGCGCGTCGTTATTGACGCGCGTCGCGTCGTTTTTGACGCGTCGCGTCAAAAATGACGCGCGACTCGTTTTTGACGCGGCAAATTTTTGCTGGCGAATTTTTTTTGCTGTTTCGCGAATTTATTCGCCAGCGGCGAATCGCGGGAATTCGCCGCGAATTCGCCCCTGGCGAATAAATTCGCCCATCACTAGAGATCATTATCAGTATCAACCACTGATGAAATATGACAATTGAAGTACAACCGGTCTTATGCTTTGGTCAGGAAGGAAGTCAAATGCTGAAATTAACTTCTCACTTTGTTAACAGTAACTTTCTCTCTATGTCGCTCTCCTGACCATAAAGCCCATTGGCTAATAATCACACAACAACACAGGCAAAAAGATCATTTTTTTATGCTGATGACAGTGTTATTTTAATTAGATCACACTAACAATCAAATTGGATGAAATCATATATCCAGATATAAGGACCGCTCTCTCATCGTGTTTGGTGTTGAAGCCAAGGTTTATGGGACTTGAAGCCCCTCTGCTTTTGAGAGAATCTCAGCCAAGCCCATAGGGTTTCTGCTTTTTATTGGGAAAAATATCCGACCTTAACCCTAACTGCCCACCATGTTGATCAGAGGGACTTCAAAGACCCAGAATCCTTCACTTCAACATGGAACAAGGCGAATAAGGGAATAAATGACTCTGTGAGCCTAAGGGGGTTCCTGTGAGTCAGAGCAATGGTTTCTAGTCAATCTGTTAAAGGGCAAGGAAAGTGTAAAATAGAATAAGGGTAGAAATGGTGTATTTTGTATACTAAACATAAACATGAACTTACTGCACCACAAGCCTAATCAAACAAATGATTTATGCTTTCAAAGTTGGCCACAGGGGGCTGTCATCTTGTAACTTTGTTATACATCTTTGTCTGACACTGGCACTGCACATGCTCAGTATGGTCCGTGCTGCTTAGGGATCGTCCTAAATGATAAAAAAACAAAGCTGTTTGACTTCTGCATGGCTGGTAAGTAAGGCGGGAGCTCCCCCTGCTGTTCATAAGTATGATTGTTTCCCTGCCAGAAGTTAGGGACCGTCTGACAATTCCTATCCACAGCACTAAATGAAGGGAGAATTTCACTGCATACAGTCAGGTTTCTCATAAAAACGGTACACATTTTTAAATTAAAGTATATTGGAGATAGATTTCTTTTTCATTAAAGAAAGTAAAAATGGGATTGTATTTCTTTGACTTTCCTTGCCCTTTAAAAGTGAAGTGTGCAAAGTCAATTTAGTAACAATTTGCTGTATGGTGCTTTGCCCTCAAGGAGCGCTATACAAATAGAAATATACATATAATTAATCAAGTATTTACCCACAATGCAGCACTCCCCCCACATTCAAAAGTAGGGAGGGGTGTTATTAGGACTATGGCTGAATGGTGCACACAGTAATGCTTTCATATATTTGCAACCTTGTTATAATCAGGGGCTCCCTGATCAAATACTGAGCTTTAAAGGGATTCTGAATTTAATAGTGTAGAAATTATATTCCCGTGTGGGTGACTCAGATAACAAGCTAATTTGCTAGTTTAACGAGCTTCCTGAAAACACTCATTTGAATTTTTGCCCTTTTGATTCTCTCTGTAGCTGAAGAGTTCCAAGTCCCAGAGAATTAGCAAGTACTTGGCTGGAAGTGCAACACTGAGATGCCTCCCAGGTGAGTAATAAGACAAATTGCTCATATACTTCTATCCCGTGATCTCTCACATCTGCTTTCCCTTTCCACTTTATCCCTCTCCCTCCTCCCACAAAAACACTTGCCTCCTATTTGTCTCACTTCTTATTGGTGCTTTTTCCTTTATCAGTCAACAGTTTCCAGTGCAGGGCCCCCAGAGCATTCTCTGTAACTGAACTATTTACAGGTACATTTATAAGTCAGATATAGCACCACTAGGTCCTTTTGCTGTGTTCCTTAAAAGGAAACTATTGCAATGTGAATCTCATGGAAATTAATACATTCTGCACAAGTTACTTGTCAGTATCCCTCCTAAGCAATCTGCCTCTCTACATGCAGGCATTGGAGTCAGCAATCTGTCTCTCTACATGCAGGCATTGGAGTCAGCGATCTGTCTCTCTACATACAGGCATTGGAGTCAGCAATCTGTCTCTCTACATGCAGGCATCGGAGTCAGCAATCTGTCTCTCTACATGCAGGCATCAGAGTCGGCAATCTGTTTCTACATGCAGGCATCGGAGTCAGCAATCTGTCTCTCTACATGCAGGCATTGGAGTCAGATTTTATATATATTTGTTTGTGCTACCTTTGCCTAGACAATTTTATTACAGCCAACTGTCTTTCAAAATAACCGACTCTGACACAAAGCTGCATGTAGAGAGACAGATTGCTGAGAAGGGTGCATAATACAGAGGAACCTGGTTGTTTCAGAAACTGCAAACATTTATTATATATGTGTACAGTATTTATTAGAAAGTGTTAAACTACATTTTCATTTTCAGAATAGCCCCCCTTTTAGGCATGTGACTTGAAGGATAATTAGCGCTACAAAATAAGTTGGTTATATATAAATACATGCATGTTAATAATAAAAGTAGACACAATATAAAATAGTTTAGGGTGTTTTTCTAAGCACTAGGGTTATTTATCAAAATGCAGACATTTCTGATAATTATGGTAAAATAGTCTAACCAGATCTGCACAGATTTTCCCCATATTTATCAATCCATTTTTCTAAAGATTTTCTGTGCGGGGAAAAAAACTCGATAAAATTGTGAAAAAAATTTAATTGTACAAATTTTTCAGATTTGACACTTGAAAACTCAGATTTTATGGGATTTTTGCCCAAAACCATGAAATCTTCAGATTAATGCATGAAACCCAGCGCAAATCAGTATAACTTCGGTATTTCACCCCATGACTTCTACATGAACTTGGCAGCTCAGCGTTGAAGTATTTTTTAATTTGTGAATTTTAACACCTTCAGGGTTTAATAATTCGAGTTTCCCCCCCCCCCCACTAAAAGTTCAGCTTCTATATTAAAAAAAAGAGTTTTTCGAGTTTTTGGCATTCTGATTTTGCTAAATAACCCCCTAATTATAATGTTTTTTTTCAGTTTCAGAGCTTAAGTTTTTATTAACATCCAGTATAAAACGTTTTGTAACAACAGCACCACCCACTAGCCAGTTTCGGTAACTCTACAGTCACAGAAATACACCTTTGGAAGGAGGGAAAACAAAGAAGTGTTCTTATGTTGCTCTTCTTAGAAAAGAGATGTGAGAGGGCATCTGAGGCTTATGATCTCTTTCCTGAGTAGAGCAACATCAGAACACTTCTCTATTTTCCTTCCGAAGGTATCTCTCTCTGATTTTCAGAACGACCAGCACCATGAGCAAATTTACATAAAACTTTTTTTAAAGGGACACTGTCATGGGAAAACATGTTTTTTTTTTTTTCAAAACACATCAGTTAATAGTGCTGCTCCAGAAGAATTCTGCACTGAAATCCATTTCTGAAAAGAGCAAACATATTTTTTTATATTCAGTTTTGAAATCTGACATGGGGCTAGACATTTTGTCAATTTCCCAGCTGCCCCAAGTCATGTGACTTGTGCCAGCACTTTAGGAGGGAACTGCTTTCTGGCAGGCTGTTGTTTTTCCTTCTCAATGTAACTGAATGGAACACAGTGGGACATGGGTTTTACTATTGAGTGTTGTTCTTAGATCTACCAGGCAGCTGTTATCTTGTGTTAGGGAGCTGTTATCTGGTTACCTTCCCATTGTTCTGTTGTTAGGCTGCTGGGTGGGGGAAAGGGTGATTGAAGTTTATCAAAGCACAAGTCACATGACTTTGGGCAGCTGGGATATTTTACAAAATGCCTAGCCCCATGTCATATTTCAAAACTGAATTCTAAAAAAATCTGTTTGCTCTTTTGAGAAATGGATTTCAATGCAGAAGTCTACAGGAGCAGCACTATTAACTGATGTGTCTTGAAAAAAGGTTTTTTCCCATGACAGTATCCCTTTAAGATTTACTTATCATTTAAGAATGTAAGTAGTGCAAGCAATGTACCAGCTCCTACAGGGGAATTTCTTTGGGCATGGTAGTTCAGCAGCACCTGGAGGGCTATAGGTTGCTGATTACTGTAATAGGTCGCTTTCGCTTTATGTGGCAAGTTCACGGCTTGCGTAGAGACAGGGCCAGCCTACTGATGGTAACCTACCAGTTCTTCCTCCTCAGGAGAAACCATTCAGGAAGAAGCTATACGAGTGAAGAAGTGTGTTCACTATAATGATGGACTCCACTATATTTTGGGAACCCTTTATTGCACCAACTACAGAACTGCTTTCAGGATAGAACGCCCTGATAAAGTGAGTTGGGCCTCCTCTTTCCTGCTTTCTCTTTATTTAATGCCAACACTTGGCAGATATGGGGAAAGGTTTGTGTGTCCTTGAACTCATAGAATCCAATCATTAAATTAATTAAGTTAGACAAGTAAAAGGTAACTCATTATTTGACTCACTAGACAGGGACAATAAGTTACTTGTTATCCCATAACCTTCAGTGTGTAACAAAATGAGGTAAACGCTTTCAAATTAAAGGGGAACTATCCCGAAAATGAAAATTTAATATAAGCATCATCATACTGAGATAAGAAACTTTCTAAATGCAATCAAATAAATTTTATGCATTGTTTCTGAAATAATCAGGTTTATCTTCACTATTCCTCTCTCAGCATCTGTTTCTCTTCATTCTGTCTTCATGCAGCAATTGGGTGTCAGATATTCATTAGAGCCAATATATCTTATAGGGGGGCTCCTTTTGTCTAGAAGATGTATTAGAGCTCACTCTATTAAACTCACCAGACATCATGTCTCTCTACATGCAGCAGTTGGGTGTCAGATATTCATTGACAGTTAGATCCAATATATCTTATAGGGGGGCTCCTTTCCTAGCAAATGAATTAGAGCTCACTCAAATAACTGATTGCAGTACACACACAATCTAATAAAATAACTGCCTTTTGCACAAATCCTGCATGTAGAGAGACATGATGTCTGGTGAGTATAATAGAGTGAGCTCTAATACATCTGCTAGGCAAAAGGAGCCTCCCTATAAGATATATTGGATGTAACTGTCAATGAATATCTGACACCCAACTACTGCATGTAGAGAGACATGATGTCTGGTGAGTTTAATAGAGTGAGCTCTAATACATCTTCTAGGCAAAAGGAGCCCCCCTATAAGATATATTGGATCTAACTGTCAATTAATATCTGACACCCAACTGCTGCATGAAGACAGAATGAAGAGAAACAGATGCTGAGAGAGGAATAGTGAAGATAAACTTGATTATTTCAGAAACAGTACAGTATTTTAAATCGATTGTATTTAGAAAATGTCTTATTTCAGTATGATGAAGCTAATATTAGTTATAGTTCCCCTTTAATTTAGAACCAATATTAGGGCATTGTGCTAACATGGATGCAACATTGTCTGCGTATCCTTTACCTTTAATCGGAAACAACTAAGGCCTGCCTGGCTTGGACTGGAAATCTGTATATTTGGGCAAATGCCAAAGGGGCTACTGTAAGATGATAAAGACCAGGGGTCCCCAACCTTTTTCACACATGAGCAACATCCAGATGTAAAAATAGTTGGGGAGCAACACAATCATTAAAAATGTTCCTGGGTTGTGCCAAATAAGGGTTGTGATTGGCTATTAGTAGCCCTATCTGGACTGGCAGCCTACAGGAGGCTCTGTTTGACAGTTTTATACAACCAGAACTTGCCTCCAAGCCTGGAATTCAAAAATAAGCTCCTGCTTTGAGGCCACTGGGAGCAACATCCAAGGGGTTGGAGAGCATCATGTTACTCACAAGCTACTGGTTGGGGATCACTGCCATAGACTGTCACTAATAAGAGCAATGCCTCACAATGAAGGGGAATGCCAAGGGATAACCAAGTTCCACTCCAGACCAGCTGCTGGGGGTATTGTGGGCAACATCAGAAGACCTTGTTCCTCTTCCACTTCCCATAATGAATAAACCCTCTAACCTAATACCAGGGACCCATGTCGCTTCATACAATTCTCACACTACTTTTCTCCATGTATGACTACACCTCCCACGTCCTCTATTTCCTCTCTATTTCAGGATTCTTCGGCTGCTGAGGTGCTATTTGACAATGACAATGACATCTCTCTGCCGTGCGTCGACAGGATTGTGGCAGGTGAGCAGAGAGGAATGTAGGAAAGTGTGAGAGTTACAAGCCGAGTGACTCTGACAACAGTTCATGGCACTTCGAGGTGCCAAAATGTTATAGTGAGTCCTGATCTCTAGTGATGGGCAAATTTATTTGCCAGGTGCAAATTCGCAGCAAATTCCCACGATTCACCATAGGCAAATAATTTCGCGAAACGAGACGTGCGTCGAAAATGACGCAACGCGAGTCAAAAACGACGCAAAACATCAAAAAACGAGACGCGTCTCGCTTCGTGAATTTTTCGCCAATTTGCGAATTTCACTGGAATTTCGCAAATTTTTTGGCAAAACAGCATAGATTCGCCCATCACTACTGATCTCCTTATGTCAAAGTTACTGGGACAAAGCGGTATGTTCAGTATTGTGCCTATTTTGCCTATTATGTAGAATTCTAAGCACATTTTCAATTGGTCTTCATTTTTTATAGTTTTTAATTATTTGCCTTCTTCTACTGACTCTTTCCAGCTTTTAAAAAGGGGTTCACTGACCCCCCTCTAAAACAGAAATGCTCTGTAAAGGCTACACATACATTATAGATATTGTTACATTTTATTCAGGCCTCTCCTATTCATTTTCCAGCCTATTTAAATCAATGTATGGTTGCTAGGGTAATTTGGACCCTAGCCACCAGATGGTCGAAATTGCAAACTGGAGAGCCGCTGAATAAAAAGCTAAATAACTCAAAAACCACAAATAATAAAAAATGAAAACCAATTGCAAATTGTCCCAGAATATCCCTCTCTGCATAATACTAAAAGTGATCCCATTTAGTTCAACAGAGGTTCAATTGTGAGTGTTTTTTCCCAAGTCCAATGTCGTACCTCCCAACGTTTTGGAAATGGAAAGAGGGACAAAAAGATTTGGTCCACGGAGGACACTCCCATTTTTGTGGCCACACCCCCTAATTACCATGTTCATTTCACAAAACGTCAGGTTCTGAATGTCTGAACACATTTCTGTGGTTTTTATGTTTTATTACAGTTTTGCTTAAGAAGGTGAATTGCCCTTTAAGCTGAAAGTCACAGTTTCCCCAAGAGACCTGCTGTTTATCCTAAATTTTTACTATTGTTCCTTTGCTTATCATAAGTTGCTACAATTGTTCTTTGCTTAGTTTAAATTGTTACATAAGTATCTTAGTGCACCTGCCACATATTCTGGGCTCACTGCCAAAAGCCAATTAAGTTTTAGAGACGTTGTATCTTTTTCTGGCTGTTCAGTGCAGGAGATCAAAGAGAAAGTCGGGACATTTCAGTAACAATCCAAGACTGCGGGTTGTGCTGCAAAAAAACGGGACAGTTGGGAGGTATGCAATGTTGGCAATCACCTTGTGTGCCGCTGCCCTAATTGGTGGCATAGGCTGGTGGCATAGGCTGGTGGCATAGGCTGGTGGCTGTGGGAGTCGTTGGCTCATGAGCTGACTCTAAGGAGAAGTGGGAATGAGTAAATGTGATGATAACGCCATTGTTATTTCTGCTTTTGGGGTTTCAGTGGCCGGCCAGACCAAAATGAAGGTGGTAACAGCCCAGTCTAACCTGAAATTTATTCCTGAAGAGCTGCTGATATACTATAAAGGATTCCGGCTCATGCACTTTCACTTTGGCAACGACGGACTGGAGCCACAGGCTTACAAAGTAAGAACCAACTGCACAACACACACTGGGTGGAATCACGTCCGGGCCACTGAAATCGGAACATTTAGCTTCCATTTATTTCCCCTTAAGCTGACAATAAAGTACAAGGTCCCATTTGAATTTATACATATGAGAAGGGGTTGCCATATTGCCTGCCGTAATGGCGCATTCTCTATATATTGCTACTGAGTTGCACCTCCCGTCTTTGAGAAGGTCCATAAACAATGTGCTCCCCTTACACATTCCATTACTTATAATGACATCTGGCTTCCTACTTTATTGGCATTTTCATTGGGTACTAGTATCATAATCAATGACCCTTTTTTATTCCAATCCTAAAGTGTCAGAAAGTATAACCATTCAATTCTGACAGTAGGTTTTTATGATAATAACTGACAATGGTTTTTATAGCCTATCTTCCTAACTGTGCAGGCTCCGTTTGATATGAGTCAGTAACTGCCCTTACACAAACCCTGCGTTCTGTTTTGCTGCGTTCAGCCCCAGGGAGCGCAGGTATAGACGCACACAATTCTTTTCAATGGGGCTGTACTCACACGAATGCATGTAGACACCGAAAGCAGGTTCAGACGCAACATGCTGCATTTTTCCTGCGTTCGGCGCCTACATGCGTTAGTGTGAGTACAGCCCCATTGAAAAGAATTGAGTGCGTCTATACCTGCGGCTGAATGCAGCAAAACGGAACGCAGGGGAGCGCAGGTTAAAATGCCCTAAAAGGGCCTTAAGGGTTTTTTATAAACCCCAGGCAAATTTGCACATGGGCAGTTACCCATAGCAACCAATTGTATGTTTGCTTTTTATTGTTTTCCTTGCTGCTGGCTGAAAAAAGCTATCCACTGATTGGTTGCTATGGGTTTCTGCCCAGGTGCTAATTTCCCCAGTGTTTCTTTCAGGCTCTGCTGACTCTCATTGGCTAAAGCAACGGCTGTGGGGTGATTTTTATTATAAATAAATAAAGCACTGTCATATTCTGCAACGATGTACAGTAGATGGGTGTATACCCCAAATACACACAGACTAAATACTAATACTGACCAATGCAAGTGGTAAAGAGGGCCCTGCTCTGTAGAGCTTCAGTCTGATATTACTTCTTGTTTTGCAAAATTAATAACTTTGAGAATGCCCAACACCTTAGACACAGAGAAACCACAATGTGGATGCCAAACCAGTACAATTAAAGGAAAACTATAGCCCCAAAAGATCGTTTATATCAAATTAAGTGGCATATTAAAGAATCTTACCAAACTTTTTAATTTTTTTATTTTGTGATGGTCTGTGTGCTGCGTCAGAGATCACCTGACCAGACAGTGTCGGACTGGCCCACCAGCATACCCGGAAAACTCCCAGTGGGCCAAGGTGTCAGTGGGCCCTCTTGCTTCTAACCTATTTCTGGTCATTCCCTATTTCTTTATGGGAAATTGAAAATGCTTATTAATGGAATAATATAGTAAGTACTATAGATATAAAGGACTATGAGAATAAAGAGGCTGAGTGATGAGAGGGGAAATAAAAATGTGGAAAGTGGGCCCACAGTCTAAGGTTTTCTGGTGGGCCCTTGGCATCCCAGTCCGACACTCTGACCAGAAAAAACTGCAGCTCTAACTGTAACAGGAAGAGATCACCTGACCAGAAATACTGCAGCTCTAACTGTAACAGGAAGAGATCACCTGACCAGAAATACTGCAGCTCTAACTGTAACAGGAAGAGATCACCTGACCAGAAATACTGCAGCTCTAACTGTAACAGGAAGAGATCACGTGAAATATATTTATATAGAGACCTACATTGTTTGAGGGGTATAGTTTTCCTTTAAAATGTGGCATCATTAGTGGAAAGTGTGCCTGCATAGCTTGATGCATAGGGTTTATTTTTTTAATTTGAGGGGGGTTTAATAAACACTCATGACAACTCATGAGAATATATAAACAATACTTCGGAAAGTTTATGCACCTTTATGGAAACTCTTCTGTTAAATAGGATATTATCTGCCCTTCAAATGAGTATATACTTATTGCATTCTTTTTCTACCCTTTAAATGAGTCTGGTTATTGCAGAACTGCAGAATAGCCACCTGGGTGTACACTGACCTGTAGACATTTCATAGGCCCGTTATTATGCTGGAAATGTTGGTAATAATCATGGTGATTTTCATTATACTGATAAAGTGATCTCTGGTGTGTAGATCACAAAAGCTATCCTCCTGTATCAGCAGAAAAGCTGCCAGACAATGAAAAAGTGGAACAGCACCATCCTCCAGAACCCAGGTGAGAAATGTATATAACTGGGGCTGTTCTTTTAATTGTACTCAGCACCAATTCCTTCATTTTGACCCATTAAAGGTTATTCACAATGTGCAGGGTGTGGTGCAAAGTGCATATAACTGGCACAAAGTGTTTTGTCTTTTGCACCATGCTCTGAACCTTAGCCGTTGGTCTTTATGCTACAGAGTTTCTCCTACAAATACATGTAACCCCTTTTTGGCCACCATTCTTACCTGAGTCCCCTTTGCAAAGTGACAGGTACTGAGAAAAAGGCAGTGCCTCCACCTAGTGGGATCCGGGAATGCACCATCGGATGGTTCCATTGGGACAACAAATCAATCACACACTTTATTATATAACAATATAACTTTATATAGAATAAGTGCAGATTTAAAGGGGATGTAAAACTTTACTGTACACATAGAAATGCATTCAAAGCATGACCCACTACCCTAGGAACATGTTGCAGTCCAGTCCTGGTGATTCCCTGCACCTCAATTTTGGCAGGCCAAGAGTTCCATCCCTTGTCCCCAAAAGAGTAACAGTCTTAGGTAGTGCTACCTGCCCATGTGCTCTCCAGCAGGAAAGTGTTGCTCCCACATGGCAGACTCACAAACAGCCTGTTTATCCTAAACAGGAGAATGTGGGATCCTCATCCTTTACTACCCTACCCAAAGGTAACACTCACCCAAGGGAGTCATACAAATGGTAGTCTCGCACAGAGCTGACCACAGCGATGAAGACTCTCCCAGTTGAGAACACACAGAAACATACTAGATCCTCTACCCTCCCAGGCAGACTCGCCCAGGACTCACATAGAGCTGTCAGTCTCACACAGAGCTGAAACAGACATCCAGCTTAATCCAGCTCCCAACGCTGCCTATAGCGCAAGCTCTCATGACATCCATTGTTGACCTGTAACTTTCACACTCTCCATAGTGTGAGTACGGAAATCCGGCAAATCCAATGGTTTAAGCTTTGAGGCATGGGGCAGCTTCCTCCTGCCTCTACATCTTGCCGGTGATGTCACTATCGCTACAGGGAAATTACAGTCAACAAGAATGTAATGGCTGCCTGATAGAGTTGCCACCTTTTCTAGAAAAAAATACCGACCTTCCTATATATTTACCTTTTTTTCCTATTAATAACATTGGGATCAGCCATCAAAAATACCGGCCAGGCCGGTATAATACCGGCCAGGTGGCAACCCTACTGCCTGAGCACAGGGCATCCCCTTTTATACTTTTGCACAGTGACACCTTGTGGTTCCTTTTGGGATATACCATGCTCCAATCCAAGGGCTCATTCCTTGGAAACTCTGGGTAGAAACCCCACTCTCAGCCATGAGGCAGGGGAATTTCCCTTAGACCAGAGAATAAACTTGAGCCCCTACATACAGTTCAGTAGTGGCTTAACTTCCACAGGCGTCTTTGGACCTGGACCTGCACCTCCTTTAGGCCTGGGTGCATTAACTTGCCTAAGTGAGGTCATTTGAGGGCTTTACAAACTTTCCTTTAAATCAAATAAAGATTGTCTAAAATAAATTCTATGTCAGAGAAAGTACAGTAGCTGTCACAAACAATTAATTTTTTATATCAAGAGTTTTCTGAGAATAATTTGCGGGTTTCCTCCTGTGATAAATATTATGAGAGCTGTAGTGCCATAGATGTGGGAAACAGAAGCTGGTGCATTTAGTATAGGTGGTTGGCAGCCCCCAGTCTAGATGGCTTGTGCAACACTTGCATGGTTTGGTTTAATCAGCCGTGTTTGCACTGTGGTTGCAGATAAACAGAATGGTTCACCAATGGACTTCCCCACGCAGTTATTCGAGTCTTACAGTGACTGGGAGAATGAGATAGACAGGCTTGGGGCCTCGGCCTGGAGAGTGAGCTCTGTCAATGAAAGATGTGACACCTCCACCAGGTAATGAGCAGAAGACACCCTCGCAATAACCAGTTGAGAATATTGAGAAAGATATTTACTGGTGTTGACCAAATTTCCCCTTCCCCCCCTGACCCCTGTGCTTTCAGTTTGTCCAAGTACATTGTGGTTCCCTGCAAGCTCCTGGACAATGACCTGAAGAAGACATTTGCTCACTTCAACC
Organism: Xenopus borealis; assembly: GCA_024363595.1. NCBI lineage: Eukaryota > Metazoa > Chordata > Amphibia > Anura > Pipidae > Xenopus > Xenopus borealis. Next base: position 99,641,562 of record CM044446.1, on the reverse strand, counting down.
AGAGGCGCATTCCGGTGAGTCTATTTTTATGTCTTCCTTTACATATAGTCAATAAAAAGAAGATTTTTCACCTGTACTGTATGCCTCTATATGCCCAAAGCAGTGCCCCACTTAGAGGTCCAGTCTCTGGCTAGAGACAGTGTCGGACTGGCCCACCAGGATACCAGGAAAACTCCCGGTGGGACAAGGTGTCTGTGGGCCTCATGCTTCTAAACTTTTGGCTTATTTCATGGCCATTGCCTATTTCTATGAGAACAAAGAGGCTAAATAGATGGAATAATTGATTATAGTATGTAAAGAAAACAAACTAGGAGAATAGAGTTTGATTGAGGAGATGAAGAATATTAGTACTGAGAGTGGCCCCTGGTCTAAGGTTTTTGGGTGGGCCCCTGGTGTCCCAGTTCGACACTAGCTAGAGACCCCTTTAATTGATAACAAGGTTAGAAATCTAGGAAAACATTGGTCTATCTGTAATTCAGCCATAGTTTCAAGATGATAGAATACAGTAAATACAAAGAGCAAGTTGGCTTTTTCTTAGTGCTTGGACTGAGGATCAGGACACCCAAGACAAGCTCCCTGGCACCCACCAGTTCATTTGTCTCCTGGAATCAAGCACAACAAGCTTGCACAACTCCCAACAAGTGTGACTTTTCACTGTCTTTTCATTATCTGAAACTATGGGAAGATAAAAAGGGTAATACCCAGCTATTGCCACAAAGATATGTGCCTCTTCTGCTTACTAGGATGAGCAGCACCCCCCCCCCCCCCCACACACACCAATTCTGCAAGCCCTACCAGGAGTGCCAGCTAGCTAATCTCTATGAAGTGACTGAGGCAATTGTATTATCTAGTTAATAATTGTATTGTCCCCTCTTTTTTACAGAGGTGGTCCTGGCATCACCCAGGGGGAAGTGACTTGCTGAGATCGGCTGGATTTGAAACCAATACTGATCCTGATAAAGAAAACATGAGGTAAGGCAAACCCAACCCAATAGATAGGAACATGTCAACATCACTGCAGTATATCCCTGCAACTATACACCCTTTGGAACTTAGGGGATAGATGCCATAAAGGATCTCAAGTGTGAGCCTTATCCCTACCTGTCCCTTAATCAGGCCTGTCACTCATATTTATCCTGGTGAGGGTGGATCATGGGGGGGTTGATGTATGGGCATAACAAAAACACCAGCTTTGTAAGTTAACAACTAGGCTGATGCAGTGGCTCCTCTCAATGACCCACCAGCAGAGATAAGCTCAGTCATACATGATATCCCCTTTACCCAGTCACATGTTATTCTCTAAATGTTGGACTACCATACTACACCCTGGTTTTAGTCATCCAACGTGCCCACTCTGTCTAAGATTTTGCAAATCAAGTGAATTATTTCTGACTATATTAGTGGCAGTTTGAGGATAAGATCCTGATAATGTTCTGAACCTCTGTTCCCAGGTCCATACGTTCCTTGCTGTTTGCCAACCATTCCCAGTGTGTGATTGTGGACACGAGCGAAGAACTTCCTTCTGTCTCAGATATTCAACTCTCCTATGGGAAACTGCGCAGCCTGTGCTTAAACGGTACCAATAATATATTATATATAGAGGAACTGCCCTTGGCTGGGCCCACCTGGCTATCCTCTGGTACTGAAGCTGGCCAGTGTGACCATGAATATAGTGATGATCTAAACAAAAACCAACATCCTTTGATAATTTTTAAGTCAAGGTTACCCATCTCGGCATCAAGGATTGCACAAACTGAAAATATATTTATGTTCGTTGCTTCCAGATCCCTCGGTAACTGTGTCCGATGAGAAGTGGCTCTCTACTTTGGAAGGTACACGATGGCTGGACCATGTCCGGTAAATATTCCCAAATACAATCCTGGTGCTAATGAGACCTCGCTGTGTTAGATTAGTTACAAGTTAAGTGCTTTCAGATTCTGTGCAATAATGCTCCTGAAACTGGAGGTCATTTATGGGTTTTTGGGCATCAAAACCAAAAAAGTTGCACAAAAAATTTGTACAATTCTGATTTTATTTTCCACGCACAAGACATTTTTTCTCGCTATTTTCCCACTATTTTTTTGTGCCTGAATGACCTGCAGTTCCTTCTTCTTTTTTACAGGTTTTTATTTTGAATTTTCAAACACAAACAAACAAAAGGAACAATTGATAATAACAATTGTACTTGGCACTTACAGTGTAGACTGGGTGCAGTTATTTACAAATCATCAATGGCTGTCATATCATATATGGAAAGGAGCAAGGCCACCAATCATCACAGGGTAGATCAGTTACTTCTTCTTTGGTCAAATGATTGGTAAAGGAAATTGAGTATGCATACAGGTTCAACCTATCAGGAAGCTGTATGAGTGTTGTAGAGAATGACCCTGCCCATCTCAGCCTCCTGCTGTTTTTTCTATGTAACCATTGTGGATTATTCACATGTATAACCTAATTCCTTGTGTTTCTTCTTCAGGCTTTGTTTAAAGAAGTCCAGTGAGGTCTCTGTTTTTCTCAGTGAGGGGAAACGATCTGTGGTTCTTCAAGGTAAACAGTAGAAAGAACAGCTATAATATAAATCTCATTCCTGGGCTTTAGATGAATAAGCATTGGACTGGCCCACTGGGATTCCGGGAATAACCCTGGTGGGCCCACATGCCCCCGGCAAACTCAAACCTCCAGCCACAATCTTGTATTATATAGCCGCCCTGGTGATTGGTCCATCAGTTGGCTGCAGTCCCAGTGTGCCCATTCCCAAAGGACCTAGTCCAACGCAGCAATGATACGCATGGAGATTCCCAGTGTCTAGATAACCCAGTGATTTTAGGTTTGATGTGCAGCAAATCACCATGAGTGTACCAGCAAAGTACAGGTATTGGATCCGTTATCCGTAAATTCATTATCCAGAAACCTCCAAATCAGGGGCGTAACTAGAAAGGAAGCAGGCCCCGCGGGGAGGCCTGGGGGGCCCAGACCACGGGGTCTGCAGCACTAAAAACCTCCCTCCGCAACTCTCCGAAATAAAATTTTGCACGCACGCCGCATGGAGCAGGCGTGGACGCTGAAGCTACAGAGGAGGAGAGAGGGACAGCAAGTGTTTGTTACGCCACTGCTCCGAATGACAGACTCTCTGTAATAATAAAACAGCAGCTTATACATATTGGATACCAGCAAAGATATCATTAATCCTTATTGGAAGCAAAGCCAGCTTATTGGGTTAAACTAATAGTTATTAGACTAAAGGTATGGAGATTCAAATTATGGAAAGATTCCTTATCCTTATCCCAGGTCCCGAGCATTCTGGATAACAGATCCCATACCTGTACCAGCAATTATGAGGACTCTTAACAAAGTCTGACTGTAGCAGCCAAATACCCAAAATGCTTCAGGTGACATACTCTGCGTGCTGTTTTCATATGGATTAATAAAAGTAGTTGCTTTTAAACATGTTGCGGAACTTTATTCTCAATTCCTGAGCCAGATTTGGAAATTACACTTTAACCATATCCAAAACTAGGGATGCACCGAATCCAGGATTCGGTTCGGGATTAGGCCTTTTTCAGCAGAATTTGGATTCGGCCGAAATCCTTCTGCCTGGCCGAACCAAATCTGAATTTGCATATGCAATTTAGGGCCAGGGAGGGAAATCACGTGACTTTTTGGCACAAAACAAGGAAGTAAAAAATGTTTTCCCCTTCTCACCCCTAATTTGCATTTGCAAATTAGGGTTAGGATTCGGTTCGGTATTCGGACAAATCGTTCAGGAAGGATTAGGGGGTTCGGCCGAATCCAAAATAGTGGATTCGGTGCATCCCTATCCAAAACTAGTTTCTTCTTCTTCAATGCAGAATGCCTTTTCAAAAAAAAAAAAAAAAAATTACGAGGATCAGGCCTGGATTTGAGAAAAGGCCACGGCATAGGGCGGCAGGATTTTAGGGGGCGGCATGAAGCCCAACCGCACCCACATTGGTTCAGAAACACTGGGTTTGTGCAGGAGATACAATAGTTTTTTACTAGGGATGCACCGAATCCACTATTTTGGATTCGGCCGAACCCCCGAATCCTTCCCGAAAGATTTGGCCGAATACCGAACCGAATCCGAACCCTAATTTGCATATGCAAATTAAGGGTGGGAAGGGGAAAAGATTTTTTACTTCCTTGTTTTGTGCCAAAAAGTCACGTGATTTAGCTCCCTGGCCCTAATTTGCATATGCAAATTAGGATTCGGATTCGGTTCGGCCAGGCAGAAGGATTCGGCCGAATCCGAATCATGCTGATAAAGGCCGAATCCTGGCCGAATCCCGAACCAAATCCTGGATTCGGTGCATCCCTATTTTTTACATTTCCCATACATTAATCCTCATTGCTCTAGTCCCAATGATGAAAATTTGCACAAATACAAGGGAGGGGATAGACCAAAGTCAGCAGGCCTAGGGGTCCCACTATGTAAATCTGACCATGGTGAGTATGGCACCAACTACCATAATATCAGCAGTGTCATATATGTTAAGGATTTTATGATTCATGTTTTGTTTATTATTCTACTTCATAGAGTCAGAGGACCGTGACCTGAACTGTCTGTTGGCCTCATTGGTTCAGCTGATGTCAGACCCTTTTGTTGGCACAATATCGGGGTTCCAGAGCTTGGTTCAGAAGGAGTGGGTATCTGCAGGGCACCCCTTCCTGCAAAGGATCAATCCCTTCAAGGAGACGGACAAGGATGAAGTGAGTGACATCTGAATAAAAGGAGCAGATGGTGTTGCTTGGGCTGCAGCAAACCCAAGGTTGATCATACCATGCGATTAGGGTTGCCACCTTTGAAATATATTTTTACCGGCAGACGGGAAGAAAGGGGTGGGCTGTGACGAACAAGGGGTGTGTCCTACTGCAAAGGGGGTGTGTCTTTCTTAAAGGGGCAGGGCTACAAACCGACGTGGGGGAAAAAAAGGTACATTTTTTGTGGGTTGGGGCGGGCCATGTGCCTTTAATAGGGCTATTACAGATTTACCGGCAGCTGCATTGCCGGTAAATTTGTAATACCGGTCTTGGCTAGTGTTTTACCGGCTAGGCCGGTAAAATACCGGCTGGGTGGCAACCCTGCATGTGATATCAGACTCTACCTCCCCGGATGTTGCCCAACTGCCATTGTTATTGATCCAAGTTGATTGAATGATATCTCCCCTTTCTCTACAGTCCCCGGTATTTCTGCTTTTTCTGGATTGTGTCTGGCAGCTCATTCAGCAGTTCCCAAGCGCCTTTGAGTTTACAGAGTCCTATCTGCTATCTCTGCAGGACAGCACCTTCCTTCCCTTCTGCAGCAGCTTCATGTACAACTGCCAGTGGGAGAGGATCCGGGGGTGCCAGGTATTCACTTTCCTTATTGGCCGACCAAACACCAGAAAATGAATTCTTGAATGCTTTGTGCACTTTTCGGTACAGGGTGCAAGCATTTACCAGTATATAGTGTAGGTGCAAACTCTGTATGTATGGCATTTGTTTGCACAATTGTGATGCATTTTTAGCTGTACCAGTAAGTGGCTATAGCCCTTAAAGGGAAACATGTTTGTTTTCAAAATGCATCAGTTAATAGTGTTGCTCCAGTAGACTTCTACACTTTAATCTGTTTTTCAAAAGAGCAACCCCTTTTTTTTTGTATATTTAATTTTGAAATCTGACATGGAGCTAGACATATTGTCAATTTCCCAGCTGCCCCCAGTCATGTGACTTGTGCTCTGATAAACTTCAGTCACTGTTTACTGCTGTACTTCAAGTTGTAGTGATATCACCCCCCCCCCCCCCCCCCCCCCCCCAGCAGCCTAACAACAGAACAATGAGAAGGTAACCAGATAACAGCTCCCTAACACAAGATAACAGCTGCCTGGTAGATATAAGAACAACACTCAATAGTAAAATCCAGGTCCCACTGTGACACATTCAGTTACATTGAGTAGGAGAAACAAGAGCCTGCCAGAAAGCAGTTCCATAGTGCAGTACTGGCTCTTTCTGAAAACACATGACCAGGCAAAATGACCTGAGATGCACCTACACATCAATATTACAACTAAATACACTTTCTGGTTCAGGAATTAAATTTTTTATTGTAGAGTCAATTATTTGCAGTGTAAACAGTGTCATTTAGAAATAAAATCTACATCATAAAAATCATGGCAGAATCAGCCACTGTGCATCTCAGATCAGATTATGACCAGGTAGTGTTGCGGCTTATTGGTTGGCACCATTGATGTTCCATAGTTACCGCACAGCTAAGAAATATGATATTTTCTGGCCCAGCAGAGACAGTTCTACAGCCAGACATACACACCTGTCAATGGATGGAGAGATGTTGTGCAGGACAGGATTCTGCTTAATGGAGATTACAAAGCTGCAGAGGAAGAGAGACCGACTCCTGTAACTCTATGGCAATGGGATTTATTTTATCATCATTTGCGCCGGCAACAGTTTAGGAATCCAGTTTACCAAAACAAGAAGCAGACGGTACAGAACGGCAATGGGATTGTGCACATGACAAGCAAGGTAAGGCGAGGAACATCTATCCACAGGGATCTACACAACGTACATAGTTTACATATACAGGCATGGGACCTGTTATCCAGAATGCTTGGGACCTGGAGTTTTCCAGATAATCGATCTTTCCGTAATTTGGATCTTCATCCCTTAAATCTACTAGAAAATCATGTAAGAATTAAATAAAGCCAAAACTGGTTTATCTTTCAATAAGGATTCATTTTTAAGAAAAAACATTGGATTATTTTTATAAAATGGGGTCCATGGGAGACAGCCTTAACCTAATTCAGTACTTTCTGGATAATGGGTTTCCGGATAACGGATCCCATACCTGTACTTATATATCCATAAACACAGTATAAGGTTCTAGGAACAGGGTATTATGTGCTCATTGTGTTCTCAGCCTATATTTGCTGACTTAGTATATTACAAAATGCAAGCTTTTGGGACTGCTTAAAGGGATCCTGTCACGGAGTTTTTTTATCAAAACACATCAGTTAATAGTGCTGCTCCAGAAGAATTCTGCATTGAAATCCATTTCTCAAAAGAGCAAACAGATTTTATAATATTTCATTTTGAAATCTGACATGGGGCTAGACATTTTGTCAATTTCCCAGCTGCCCCAAGTCATGTGACTTGTGCTTTAATCACCCCTTCCCTCCCCCCCAGCAGCCTAACAACAGAACAATGGAAATGTAACCATATGATAACAGCTCCCTAACACAAGTTAACAGCTGATTGGTAGATCTAAGAACAACACTCAATAGTAAAAACCTATGTCCCACTGAGACTCCTTCAGTTACATTGAGAAGGAAAAACAACAGCCTGCCAGAAAGCAGTTCCCTCCTAAAGTGCTGGCACAAGTCGCATGACTGGGGGCAGCTGGGAAATTGACAATAATGTCTAGCCCCATGTCCGATTTCAAAATTGAATATTAAAAAATCTGTTTGCTCTTTTGAGAAATGGATTTCAGTGCAGAAGTCTACTGGAGCAGCACTATTAACTGATGTGTTTTGAAAAAATCACGTTTTCCCATGACAGCATCCCTTTAAGTTTCTAATTTTTGCATTGTATATGTAACTGTCACTCTTGTATTAAATCTTGCACAGAAAGTAAAGAAAAACAGTATTTTCCTGGTTTTCAGCTGGATGCCCCCAATCAGTGCCAGATGTACCGGCTTTCCAGGGGGTCTCTTGTGCTGCAGTCCCCACTTCTGTCACTAAAGAATGGAGCAGTGTCAAAGAAAGGTGCCCGCCGATCCCAGTCTATAGAGAACCTGCTGGATGAGGAGCGGCAGTTTAGGGGTCACATCAGCGCCCGACATTCTACCAGCGACTTACTGCAGCCTATTTGGGTGGGGCCATGGGTCCGCCTATGGAAAAGATGTTATTTGCGCTGTGCAACTGAAATGCAGGTAATCCCTATAGAATTTTAATACGTTTCGCCGATCATGCTTTATAGACTAGGTTACGGGCTGTTTATGGTTGCCACCTTTCCCTGTGGCTAAAGCCGGACAGGGGGGCGAGCCCATGATATCGGTGGGCGGGCCCGTGATGTCGATGGGCGGGCCCGTGTCGTGGGGCAGAGCTATGACAACGCGATCGCCGATTGGCCGATCACGGTCTCAATCAAGCTAATCCCGCCCGGTTTTCCTTATTTGGAAAGCCAGGCAGGAAGCATTGACCAGGGCAGCCCTTCAAAATACCAGGCTGTCCGGGTCAAAACCGGACAGGTGGCAACCCTAGGGCTGTTCCTGCTGAATTGTGTTTTAAAGGACAAGGAAAGGCAAAGAAATTTTTACTTTCTTTAATGAAAAAGAAACCTATCTCTGATATACTTTAATTAAAAAATGCCTCACGTTTTTATAAAAAACCAGCCTGTATGCAGTGAAATTCTCCCTTCTTTTACAGCTGTGGATAGGAATTGTCAGACGGTCCCTAACTTCTGGCAGGGAAACAATCATACTTATGAACAGCAGGGGGAGCCCCTGTCTTACTTACCAGCCATGCAGAACTCAAGCAGCTTTGTTTTTTGATCATTTATGACGATCCCTAAGAAGCCCAGATCACACTGAGCAAGTGTATGTAGTCTAGTCTTGCAAAGATGTATAACAAAGTTACAAGATGACAGCCCCCTGTGGCCAACTTTGAAAGCATAAAGCATTTGTTTGATTAGGCTTGTGGTGCAGTAAGTTCATGTTTATGTTTAGTATACAAAATACACCATTTCTACCCTTATTCTATTTTACACTTTCCTTGCCCTTTAAGGAGTAACTAGTTAAGTTAGCAGCTAGTTTTTGGTATTTCTCAGTACTGTATAAGGCTAATCCTGCAGGACACTTGGATAGCACTGCTCTAGACTACAGGACCATCTAGTTCATCTAGTTACACTGCAGCATTATAACACAACTGGAGGGTTATAGGAGGTGATAAAACAGGTTATAAATGTATGGAGTGTGGGTCCTTCTGAACTATTTTATTTTGCAATTGGACCCTGCAGCCATGAAGACTGTTTTAAGTGTGGACACCAGGTATAAAGTATATACATATAAATATTTTGTTGTATCGTTGGGTTTTGTATGTTCCAGTACAATCCCTTATTCATTCCAGATATAGTGATGGGCGAATCTATCCCGTTTCGCCAAAAAATTAGCGAATTTCCTGCGAAATTCGCGAATTAGTGAAAAATTTTGCGAAACAAGTTTTTGACCACGATTTTGACGCGTTTCGTTTTTTTTTTCTGGCTTTTGCGAATTTATTCACCGGCGGCGAATCGCAGGAATTCGCTCCTGGCGAATAAATTCGCCCATCACTATCCAGATATCATTTAGTGGATTTAATTCACCTTGTTGACTTCTTAAACTCCTTTCAGTTGGATCTGCCGCCTCCATCAGCTGCTGCTTTGGCCGAAGAACTGAAATCTCTTCTGGAGAAGCTCAAGAACGTTCACAATCCCAATAGCCAAGAACCTAGTGCCAACCTTACAATCCAGACTGGTGGAAACAGCTTCTCACCTTCCTCTTACGGATAATGGGCCCATCCCGGAAACCCCTCTAAATAACAGCAACAGACGAGGCAAGGAAAATGGAGAGCTGACTTGTTAGTGCTCTGGGAGACAGGAATTTGAATCCTTATGTCAGCTCTTGGGACACAGAAGTCCCAGAATGCAGTGCTGGCACAAAGTGGCTTGTTCAACTGCTGTAAAGTGAATGGGGTTAAGTGCTGTATAAAGAGACAACTCCCAATATAAGCCAATAAAGGACCAGCGAGGATGTGAAAAGAAGGAATTTTGCGCGGCGAATCTCTTTTCCCAGCATCAGTGAGAATGTTCCAACTGCAGGCGTTGATGTATAATTTACAGGGGCATAAGTTGAAATTTTCAACAGAACTTAACATGTAACCAATGCCAGATGCATTTTAGCAGCCCTTGTGAAATATCTTAAGTAGAGAGTAGGTCCTTCAGCTACTGAAACGACCCTATTATCTTCTGTTGTCCAGTGAAAGTCTGACATCTAGCGGTCAGGTATCAGAACTGCAGTTATAAAAGCATTAGAGCAGAATGTTCCCTCAGTGGGTTCTTGTTGCGCCCTCTTCTGGTGTTCAGAATATTCGATCGAATTTTCAAAAAGATTTGAATTTTGAATGTGCAAATGAGGCAAATTCAACCAAATTCGAACATCGGATAGTCGTATTCGAATAATTCAAATATTCTAATTTAATTTTATTGGAATATTCAATAATTCGATGGTCGAATACTTCTCCTTTACATTTTAATTCTACCACCTACTTCGCCAGATTAAACCTACCGAAATGGGGATCATTCCCTAAGATCGAATATAAAAAAATTCCATCGATCGCTAAAAAATCGTTCGAATATTCGATTCTAATTCCATTCGAATATTCGAACGAACGATCGAATTTTCTATATTCGATCGTTCGATAATTCAAATTGGGGTAAAATACTTCGAATTCGATAGTTGAATTCGTAGGATTTTACCTCTCCACTATTCCCTGGTCAAATTTCGAATTTTTTATCATTCGAAATTCAACCAATAGTAAATCTGCCCCTAAGTCTACTAGAAAATCATATAAACATGAAATAAAGCCAATAGGCTGGTTTTGCTTCCAATAAGGATTAATTATATCTTAGTTGGGATCAAGTACAAGCTACTGTTTTATTATTATTATGTTGTATTATACATTTAAAAATGTGGATTATTTGTATAAAAGGCAGTCTATGGGAGATGGCCTTTCTGGATAACAGGTTTCCAGATAACAGATTGCATACCTGTATATGGTATTATATGGTACAAGACCTTATATTTGTATATACATATATGAGATCCATTATCCGGAAACCCGTTATCCAGAAAGTTCTGAATTACAGAAATTCCATCTCCCATAGACATACATTTTATCTAAATAATCCAAATTATTTCCTTTTTCTCTGTAATAATAAAACAGTACCTTGTATTTTATCAAAGCCCAAATAGAATTAGTCCTTACTGATGGCAGAACCATCTTATGGGGCAGATTTACTAAATTACCGTGAATAATTCGAAGTTCGATCGAATTCTGATCGTACGATTTTATCGGATGTTCGAATACGCAAATTTGGCCACTTCGATCATTGAATAGATCGAATAATCAAATATTCAATAATTCGACCATTCGATGATCGACGGACTTTAACTCGACTGCCTACTTCACTAGATTGAACCTACCGAATTGCAATAGAAGCCTATGGGAACCCCCCCCCCCATAGGCTTTTTTTTCTATCACCTGCTCGAATACCATTCGTACGATTGAACACCTCGATCGTTTGAATTTTTAGAACGATCGAAGGAAATTTCACGATTCGATAATATTCGATAAGCATTTCGAATTTGAGGGCAAAATGACCCATTATCCAGAGCGCCCCAGGTCCTGAGCATTCTAATTGCCTCCCTCATCTGATATCAGTAGGAAATTCTCAGCCATTCTGTGTAAAGTTGAAATCCACCAAGGGGCCCTGTACCCCTGTACCAGTAGGAGGCTGTTTTACTCCCATTCCCTTGACCTCTGGTGCTGAAAAGAGGCATTTCCACTAGAAGCCAATTTGCTCCTGGTTTCTAAAGTGAATGCTCCTGATAAATGACTGGAGTGCAAAAATGAAGTGAAGAACTATAGGAAGACTGGGGGCAGGGATCAGTGCTGTAATTAGATATTACTGGGCCCACAACAAATTATTTTTCAGGCCCCAAAATGTCTACAGGTTGACTTGTTGTTCCAGAATTTATACAAAATGCATCTGAATTAGGGCCTCATGGGGCCCCTATACCTCCATGGGTCTGCTTCCTCTGGCAGGAATATTTAGGGCTGTGGTGATTGGGTGGGGGGCAATGTATGGTCCCTATGTTGGCTACATGGGGTTAGCTCCTCTTTTAATTCATTTCATCCTTCCAAAAGCAGAAGTTTGCGTTCTTTAACAGTATTAGGGGATGTTTAATGAATATAGGTGCTGACAATAGCAACCGCTTATCAATGGTCTACTGCAAGCGCACACAACTGCACTTCTGCAGCGTTCGGAAAACCATCCCCTTAGTGGCAGATTTACTATTGGTCGAATTTCGAACTGAAAAAAATTGGAAATTCGACCATGTGAATAGTTAGGGAATAAAAATCCTTCAAATTTTAAGGATTTTTACCGCAATTCGATTGCTTGAACGATCGAATATAAACATTTGATCGATAAAATCGTTCGGACTATTTTAACCATTCAATCGAATTTTCACTATTTTTAATCTAAATTCACTTACCCCACTTTGTTAGGTTGGCGAACTAGGCAGTCGAATAAAATTTTAAAGTAATTTGACAGTCGAATATTCGAATAGATTTTTATTTGAATTATTCGAATCATTTGAATCGATTGAATTTAAAGAATTCACTGGTCGAAGTCACCTAATTTGCACATTCAAAATTCGAATTCGATTCGATTCGATCAATTTCGAATCATTCATGTGAATTTAGTAAATATGCCCCCTAGGGGCAAATTTACTATTACTCCCAGAAATTAGCTCGACCAAATTCACAATTCGATAAGTATTCGACCATCGAATGCTTATCGAATAGTTTTAGGCTATCATTTTGCTCGATATCCGATTTCTCGATGAATTCATATGATCGCATACCAATCGTTCAATTTCACGAAAAAAATGGTGAAATTTCCTTCGAGAGTCCGAAAAATTCGTATGATTCGAACGATCGAACACTCCGATCGTACGAATGGTATTCGAGCAGGACTTAGTCTCTGAAGCCTATGGGGAGCTTCTATTACAATTCGGTAGGTTCGATCTGGCGAAGTAGGCAGTCAAATAACTTTAAAATTTTCATTCCTTCGATCATCGAATGATCGAATATACGATCATTCGATCTATTCGATATTCGATGATCGAGGAGGCCAAATTTCCCTTTACGATTTCACGAAAAATTCGTATGATCGTTGTTCGATCGAACTTCGATCATTTGACGTGAAATTTGTAAATCGGCCCCTTAGGGGCAAAATTACTATTATTCCCCATAATTAGCTTAACCAAATTCGATATTCGATTAGCATTCCATCGTCAAATGCTAATCGAATGGTTTTAGGCTACCTTTTATTCGCTATTCGATCATTCGACGATCGAATACAAATTTATTCGATCAGTCAAATAATTTATTCGATTAGGAGGGCTCCCATAGGCTTCTATTGCAATTCGGTAGGTCCAATATGGCAAAGTAGGCAGTCGAATATTTAAACATTTTTATTTTATTCGTTGATCGAATTATCAAACGATCGAATATTCTAATCTATTCGATCATTCAATATTCGATGATCGAATATGCCAAATTTGCACGATCAACTATTCCATCGAATTCACATGAATACATGAGAATTTAGTAAATTGGCCCCTGAGTGTCTATTGCCTGTATGGGAGTGTAATTTATATCTCTTTTGCTATACAAGTAATAAAAGTTTCCAGAATGCTCAGGACCTGGGGGATTACGGATAACGGATCTTTCCAGAATTTTCATCTTCATACCTTAAGTCTACTAGAAAATCATATAAACATTAAATAAACCCAATTTGCTTCCAATAAGGATTAATTATATCTTAGTTGGGATCAAGTACAAGCTACTGTTTTATTATTACACAGAAAAAGGAAATAATTTAAAAAAAATCTGGATTATTTGGATAAAATGGAGTCTATGGGAGACGGCCTTTAAGTAAATCGGAGCATTCTGGATAACGGGTTTCCCGGATAATGGATCCGATACCTGTACTCAGTATTTCAAACTGCCTAGAGTATCATCAACTTTTTCCCTAAATGTTTTCACCTCCCCCAGTATTTTGCCAATTTCTTTGAAATCCGCATGTCAATATATTTTTGCCATTCTGATGTCTAAATGAATGTTATTTCATGCAGTTGTGACTCTGAAATGACAAAGACTGAAATACACAGGCAAAAGCAACGTGCGTTAATTGCGGCTTTGTGAAATGACACATACGTTGCTTGGTGTATTGTAATGAGTTGTACATGTTTGAAGCAATGAGCTGTTTCTAAGCAAGTTCCTAAATGTGAGATATTTATAATAAACCATTTGTGTTGTTCATGTGTTCCCTCTGTGACTGCATATACTGTTAGGGTTGCCACCTGGCTGGTATTTTACCGGCCTAGCCGGTATTTTTGATGGTTGATC
>CM044446.1:99567081-99592050 GCA_024363595.1 Xenopus borealis | reverse complement strand
AGTGCTGGCACAAGTCACATGACCAGGGGCAGCTGGGAAATCGACAATATGTCTAGCCCCCTGTCAGATTTCAAAACTGAATATAAAAAAAAAATCAGTTTTTTCTTTTGAGAAATGGATTTCAGTGCAGAAGTCTGCTGGAGCAGCACATTAACTGATGTGTTTTGAAAAAAAAAACATGTTTTCCCATGACAGGATCCCTTTAAGACTTAAAGTACTTATCCGGAAACCCATTATCCAGAAAGCTTCGAATGATATAAAAGCCATAAGACTCCATTTTATCCAAATAATTCATATTATTAAAAATGATTTCCTAGTTCTTTGTAATAATAAAAAAATATCTAAACCAAGATATAATTAATCCTTATTGGAAGCAAAACCAGCCTATTGGGTTTATTTAATGTTTATATGGTTTTCTAGTAGACTTAAGGTATGAAGATCCAAATTATGGAAAGATCCGTTATCCGGAGAACCCCAGGTCTTGATAACAGTTCCCGTACCTTGTTTAATCATTTAACAATTGGTCTCTGATCAAGGCAACCAAAAATCAGCCTACTGGAAGGGCGATGTTTCATTGTCATTATAATATTTTGCATGCTTATCTTTCTTCTCAGACCCCACTCCCCCAGACCCTGTCCTGGTTGCTAGGGTGATTAAGCCCAATCAGCCAGATAACAGCTGATACTGCAAGCCTGGGAGTTGCAGACCAAAATCTGTAAATGGTGCTGGTGCATGAAGATATAACTAGTAATGAGCCTATTCACCAAGTATTGCAATTACACGTGGGCAAGGCTCACTGTACAGGTAACTTGGTCCTAGGAAATTGTGATAGGCACTAAAGGAATCTTTTTCCATTGACGTAGACACACTTTTTATACACACCCTTATGCTGGTGGTAGACAGCACAGTAGTTTGCCATTGAGTTCATTTGCCCTGGGTTCAATACAGGGGCTTAACTAAAGAGGAAGCAGACTGCAGGGGGGAAGGTACAGGGGCCCTCAAGGCCCTAATTAATGAGTAATTTCAATAGATATTGGTAAAACAGGGCAACCTCTGGATATATTGGGGGCCCTAATATGAATTTGCTGTGGGGCCCAGTAACATGTTGTGATGTAACTAGAGTGCGCCAGGCCCCTCTGTGAAAAAATGTTCAAAGGGGCCCAGCGCACTCCAATCCCCATCTTCCCACCCACTTTCCGCCTACTTCCCTCCCAGACCCCTCCCCTTCCACCCAGACTCTGCCCACTATCTGCCTTGTGCTCTGCTTCCCCAGCGCCGGTAAAGTTGGCCATAGACGTAGAGATCCACTGGTTTGGCAATGTCACTAAACAAATGAATCTCTCCCCGATATGCCGACATTGAGGTGGGTGATATCAGGGCCCAACGATTGGATCATAAGGCATGTGATACAGGCGGATTGCGGAACTGCGTTAGCCCACAAACGCAGCTGTGATCCGATAGGCTTTTTTAACCTGCCGATCGAGATCTGGCCAACTTTCGTCCAGATATCAACCGGGGAATCCCGTCGGACGGCCCCAAACATGGGCCAATCAGCTGCTGACTTGGCAGCTTTTATCGGTCGTGTATGGGATCCTTAAGAGAGTGGTTGGGGAAGGGGGTTCTTGTTGGCTATAGAAGAAGCAGACCCTGCAGTCCAGGCCCCCATTCTCCCCAGCCCCCCTATAGTTACTCCACTTGTTCAATGCTAAAGGGTCTAGACTAAAATATATTGGTTGCTAACATTTGCCTTGAGCTTCTGGAGTAAATAACAGATTTCTGGCTATTGGTAATCACACATCTCAAAAAATATAAGTATAGCAACTTGCACACCAATATTGTTGTGTTTGGTAGCCGAGGATGAGGAGAGTATAACAGTGCTTTATTAGCAGGTTCATGCAGCCATTACATAACAGCAGTAAGTCTTACTTTCACTTTCAAGTTGTACAGAAAGTCCTATGTATGCACAGTCCCACCTGCAGGACATTTGTATAAACACCACAAATATCTGTACATAACATAACATAATTTTTTATATACTGGAAAAAATCACTATAGAATCAGTGTCCCTATTAGACTATTTGTGCTTGCTTTAAGCAATGAAGGGAATGTTATCTGCTTCCCCATGGTTACAAAGCAGCTGCTCATGTTTTATGCCCTATTTCCACAAAAGAGCTGTCAACGTCAGTAAATCTCTAGGAAAGCTGAAGGTTGCCATTGTTCAGTCACACGGAGATACTAACGAACAAGAGACAGGTGTAGCAGCAACATCAGCTTACTCCAGACCCACATTTTATTTTTTTGTTTTTAATATTTTTCTATAAGGCAAAACAAAAAGTGATCCTAAAGCTGGCCATACGTGTATTTTTGTAGGTTTTTAGGTACGTGTAGAGCTCGAAATTGGGCTTATTGGAAAATGTAATTTACCCAGACAGGTGAATTGGCAAATGAGGAGGTGCAGAGGGCTATAGAAATCCTCATACTCCATTCGTTTACCCTGCAAGCCGTTTGGGCAGATACCTATGAGTTCCTTCCAGCAATCAGATGCCTTTAGGGCTAGGCCAGACGGGGAGATTCGGGGGCATTTTGTCGCCTGGCGACTTCTCGCCGCGACTTGTAGCCCCCGAACCTCCCCGAATAGCCAAGTAAGCAAGCGCACCGGCGTTGCTTGAAAACGCCGGCGCGTATCCACACGGAGCGGCGCGCTTTTTGAAATTGCTCCAAATTGCCTGCCGGTGCGCTTGCTTACTTGGCTATTCGGGGAGGTTCGGGGGCTACAAGTCGCGGCGAGAAGTCGCCAGGCGACAAAATGCCCCCGAATCTCCCCGTCTGGCCTTAGCCTTATAGCAGGCCTGTTGTATGCTGGTGAGCACATATAGCACAGAAAAATTAAGAGAAAAAGCTTTGTGTGAAAATGTGGCAGTATTTATTGACAGGTGCAAAACTTTGTTACATTTAGTTTTTTTTACTGGAATCAGTTATTAGAATGAGCTCTAATTCATTTGCTAAGTAAGAACTCCTCCCCTATAAGATATATTGGATCTACTGTAACTGTCAATGAATATCTGACACCCAACTGTTGCATGAAGACAGAATGAAGAGACACAGATGCTGAGAGATAAACTTGATTATTTTAGAAATGATGCAGACTATTTAATTGATTGTATTTAGAAAGTTTTTTATTTCAGTATGATGGGGCTCATATTAAATTTCATTTTCCCGATAGTTCCTCTGTAAAGAAGGAAAGGTCTTTTACTCGAGGGTGCCAAAAGTTAGGCACCCCTAAGTGATTGCATGTACTAACCTGAAACCCGGGGTCCAGGATTCCTCCAGTGAGCACCATGGAGCAATGTCTTCCTGCTTTTTCGGTCTTCAAATTTCCTGGGGCAGACGCATGCGCAGTAGAATGAAATAGCTGGCTTTTTCGTTAAAGTTCGGCTTTTTGTGCTACTGCGGATGTGCAGCCATGAGAAAAAAGAAGATTCTAGAAGACCGCTCCTGGTGCTGGCTGGAAGAATCCCGGGCCAGTGCAGTTTTCTCCTTATAGGTGCATTGGCCCGGAGTATATGCAATCACTTGGGGGTGCCTAACTTGTGGCACCCCCAAGTAGGGTTGCCACCTCACCCCTTTAAAACCAAACACATATGGAATACACAACCTGCATGGCTAATTAGCAATTCATTTAGATGCATGCTGCATGGCTGCACATAAATCAGTTCAGTCTGCAGCTAGGGTTGCCACCTGGCCGTTATTTTACCGGCCTGGCCGGTATTTTTGATGGTTGATCCCAATGTTATTAATAGGAAAAAAAGATAAATATATAGGAAGGCCGGTATTTTTTTCAAGAAAAGGTGGCAACCCTATCTGCAGCATGCATCTAAATGTATTGCTAATTAGCCATGCAGGCTGTGTATTCCATATGTGTTCGGTTTTAAAGGGGTGAGGTGGCAACCCTACCCCCAAGTAAAATGACCTTCCCCTTTAAAGGAGAATTCAACCTGTAGGGAAAAAAGCCCTTACCGCCCACCCCAGGTAGACCCCCCCTCCCTCCTCAGCCCAGGTGAACTACCCCCCAGGGAGATGCCCCATACACCATACTTACCTCTCGCCGCAGATTCTTCCAGTGGAGATGCATGCAGCCATCTTCCGCGATCTCTGCGCATGCGCAGTTGGAGCAGTTTGCACAACTGTGCATGCGCAAAATTACACAGAAAATGCAGATCGGGGAAGATGGCTGCGTGCAACTCCGCTGGAAGTATCTGCGGCGAGGAGTAAGTATGGAGTATGGGGCATCTCCCCGGGGGGGGGGGGGTAGTTAGCCTGGGGAAGGAGGGAGGGAGATCTACCTGGGGTGTGGGGGGTACGTGTTTTTTTCCCCACAGGTAAGGTTGCCACCTGGCCAGTATTTTTTATGGTTGATCCCAATGTTATTAATAGAAAAAAAGATAAAAATATAGGAAGGCCGGTATTTTTTTCAAGAAAAGGTGGACACCCTACCCACAGGTTGATTTCTCCTTTAAGTACACAGAGGCTCCCACAGACTCAATAAATAGTGACTGTTTATTTCATTGTCAGCCCAGGCCTGCTGTTGGTGGGAACAGTCCAGATCAATATACTTACACAGTAGATATCTGTAGGTTTTTTAGTGTATTATGTGACCTGTGCATGGTGCATTCATTGGCATATGAGCAGGCCCGGATTTGTGGTGAGGCC
This sequence comes from Xenopus borealis, assembly GCA_024363595.1. Taxonomy (NCBI): domain Eukaryota; kingdom Metazoa; phylum Chordata; class Amphibia; order Anura; family Pipidae; genus Xenopus; species Xenopus borealis. The sequence continues at coordinate 99,587,340 of CM044446.1, read as the reverse complement.
ACAAAGGCCCGGGCCTAGGGCGGCATTAAGGTTGCCACCTTTTCTTAAAACAAATACCGGTCTTCCTATATATTTATCTTTTTTCCCTATTAATAACATTGGGATCAACCATCAAAAATACCGGCCAGGCTGGTAAAATACTGGCCAGATGGCAACCCTAGGCGGCATGCAGGCCCGGACTGGCAATCTGTGGGTTCTGGAAAATGCCAGAGGGGCTGCTAATAAGGTCCCATAGAAAGTCTGTATTTAGTGGGCTGGTGGGGGCTGTTGGGCCTCTATGTACCTGAAATGTCAGGGCCTCTTTTGATTCTCAGTCCAGAGCTGTGCGTCCCCATTTCGCCGGCGCCTACATCGGAGGTAGGGTTGCCACCTTTTGAAAAATTCTTTACCGGCCGGCGGGGGACCAAAAAGGGGCATGGCGTGACGTCAAAAGGGGCGTGACGTGATGTCAAAGGTGCGGAGCCACACGAGCGATGGGCTGAAGACGCGAGGAAGGTAAGTTTTTCATTGGATTTAAAGCAAGGCAAGGGCAATTTTTAAGTTGTATTTCAAATTTGTAATACCGGCCCTGGCCTTGGCTGGTGTTTTACCGGCTAGGCCAGTAAAATACTGGCAGGGTGGCAACCCTAATCGGAGGGGGAAGTGTGGGCACCCACCACAGAAATCCAGCCGTGCATATGAGGAAGTAACAGGAAGCTGCAGTTCTTCACTTCCTGTCGTTGCAATAGTTCAGGCTGTCAGGCTCCAATGAACAATCCGACCCTACCGATTATACACAATATACATTGGCCAGTGGACCACCACTTTAATAAAGATAAAATGTTGTGCTATGACGTCACTCAAGATGGCTTCTGTACTTATCTTGTGTTCCAGTTTGCTCATTGTTCCAGAGGTTCACTGAAGGAAAAACAAGACTGTATGAAAAAATAAATATAGTTCAGAAAAAGACGTGAAGATCATTTCTGTTGCTGTCATTTCTCTAGGCTAAGATATAACGCTGGCCCCGGTGCCTATTTATATCCCATTTGTCATGTTACTCTCACCCTGTTACACACAGCCCTCCCCCACTCACACTGTTCCTGCAGCCAAGGCTAACAATAGATCACTAGGGGAGAACTAACGCGGAGTTGTGAAGCCACACAGCACTGCTTTAAAGAATTGCTTATAAAATCTGTCTCTGCTACAAAAAAAAAATTCACGATTAGAAATCTCAAGCTGCTACAGGGCAAAGAATTATATCAGTGTGCATCACCACTGATGTCCTTTTTATTGGGTCTGCAGGGAGCTGGGATAAAGAATTATATCTCACTATGTTGTTGCCGCATTAAAGCTGCTGTGACGCACTTTGATTTAATGGCAATGTACACGGGCTACAGAAATCCTGCAGGAATAGGAGATACACTGGTTATTCTGTATTTTAGGCTGGAAAAAGGCATACAAAAACAAGCCTTTTTATGCATGTGAAGCCGTAATACAATAATCTAGTTAAGGTGTAAACCAGGACAGTCAGTCTCAGTCTCACTACAACTACCATAAACCTCAGCAGCACAACTAATATTTGCCAGCGTGGTCTTTGTATGTAATGTTTATATTTTATTCATCCATGTACTTTATATATTCTAGGTAATAATAGCAGGTAGGGAGAGATGGTGTCTATAGTAACAGTGGATAATAGTCTCTGGGAAGGGAGTGTGACTGTGGGATAGCAGGTATAGTAGGGAGAGATGGTGCCTATAGTAACAGTGGATAATAGTCTCTGGGAAGGGAGTGTGACTGTGGGATAGCAGGTATAGTAGGGAGAGATGGTGTCTATAGTAACAGTGGATAATAGTCTCTGGGAAGGGAGTGTGACCGTGGGATAGCAATTATTTCTGGAAATTATTTACAATGGGCCCTCTGTGCCTTTGAGCTTGTATGGTGTATTATTTAAGTTTTTTAATGTACGGCATAGGATCCAGAATCCAGAATCCCGTTATCCAGAACGCTTCAAATTACAGGCAAATCATCAACTATAAACTTCCATTAAAATGAAATAATTTCCTCTGTAATAATAAAATATTCCTTGATCCCAACTAAGATCCCAACTAGGTCCTTACTAGAGACAAAACAATCATGTTGGGTTTGATTCATATTTTATTTATTTTTTTCAAGGTACTTAAGGAGTGGTGATCCAATTTACAGAAAGACCCTTATCCCCAATGTATTCTGGATAATAGATCTTATACCTTTAACAGTATTCCATGTTCTCCCTTGTTATTGGTTATCTGTCCCTTTGCTGTTTATAGAACTGAGCTACCAATTGCTTAGATAGAGTGGAAACCTTGTGGTTTCTTTTATACTACTTCGTTATCATTAGTAAAAGAGAAGCAGTAGATACAAGAGATAGTCTCTAGTGAGCGGTAATACAAAGAAGCGCAATAAACCAATGACATAAGTAGCCTGAATTGACATCGTTATATAGAATGGGAATGACCTGGCGATGTGGGAAAATTTGCTTCAATTTGTTACAATGTTCCTTGTTATTATTATTTGCAATAAACACTGCTCGTTACTGGAATGAGCACTGAGAGAGTAGCAAACGTTGCTCACATAATGGGAAAAGGCAAATAATTCCTTGTGAGGTTAGAGGAACATATGTTATATATCTTAACGGCCGGGGAGTGCTGGAATCTCTACTGTTTCTGAGCTCCTGGCGTTATTACATTGCGATTGTGAAGTGGTACATATTGTACCCCAGGCCCCGAGGGATCAAACAGAACAGACAAAATCAGGATTTCCAGGTGAGTCGAGTGATGCTCTCTGAGGCCTGAAGTGCTGAGGTTGACTTCTAATGATTCACTTCGTGTGTGTGTGTGTATGGGCAAGCAGAGATATTATACTGGCTCCTTTACAACAGACAGAGGAAAGCAGAGATATTATATTGACTCCTTTACAACAGACAGAGGAAAGTAGAGATATTATACTGGCTCCTTTACAACAGACAGAGGAAAGCAGAGATGTTATACTGGCTCCTTTACAACAGACAGAGGAAAGCAGAGATATTATATTGACTCCTTTACAACAGACAGAGGAAAGCAGAAATATTATATTGACTCCTTTACAACAGACAGAGGAAAGCAGAGATATTATATTGACTCCTTTACAACAGACAGAGGAAAGCAGAAATATTGTACTGGCTCCTTTACAACAGACAGAGGTAAGCAGAGATATTATACTGGTTCCTTTACAACAGACAGAGGAAAGCAGAGATATTATATTGACTCCTTTAAAACAGACAGAGGAAAGCAGAGACAGTATATTGACTCCTTTAAAACAGACAGAGGAAAGCAGAGATATATTGACTCCTTTAAAACAGACAGAGGAAAGCAGAGCTATTATATTGACTCCTTTAAAACAGACAGAGGAAAGCAGAGACAGTATGTATATTGACTCCTTTAAAACAGGCAGAAGAAATCAGAGCTATTATATTGACTCCTTTAAAACAGACAGAGGAAAGCAGAGACAGTATGTATATTGACTACTTTAAAACAGACAGAAGAAAGCAGAGATATTATATTTACTCCTTTAAAACAGACAGAGGAAAGCAGAGATATTATACTTAGTGATGGGCTAATCTACCCAGTTTCGCTTCGCTGAAAAATTACAGAATTTCCAGCGACATTCGCAAATTGCCGGAAAAAGATGCGAAACGAGTCGCAGCACGTTTTTGACGTGCCGTGTCTTTTTGACTCTGCTTTACTCTGCCTGTTATAAATAAGCCAATATTATATCTCTGCTTTCCTCTCTGTCTGTTTTAAAGGAGTCAATATAATAGCTCTGCTTTCCTCTGTCTGTTTTAAAGGAGTCAATATATCTCTGCTTTCCTCTGTCTGTTTTAAAGGAGCCAGTATATTTAGTGATGGGCTAATTTATTCGCCAGCGGCAAATCGCGGGAATTCGCCGCAAATTCGCCCCTGCCGAATAAATCCGCCCATCACTAATTATACTGGCTCCTTTAAAACAGACAGAGGAAAGCAGAGCTATTATATTGACTCCTTTAAAACAGACAGAGGAAAGCAGAGATATAATATTGGCTTATTTATAACAGGCAGAGTAAAGCAGAGATATTATACCGGCTCCTTTAAAACAAACAAAGGAAAGCTGAGATATATTGATTCCTTTAAAACAGACAGAGAAAAGCAGAGATATTATATTGACTCCTTTAAAACAGACAGAGGAAAGCAGAGATATTATACTGGCTCCTTTAAAACAGACAGGGGAAAGCAGAGATATTATATTGACTCATTCTCGTTTACAACAGACAGAGGCAAGGCTGCCTCAGGGTGGCAAGGAACCCTGAAAAAACCCCTGAATATTATGTTGTGACCTCATAGTTGAAACACCAGGGTGTATTTTGAATCTCAGTCTATTACTACCCTTGACCAAATAGCAACCAATCAGAAATATACTTTGCAATATTTTACCTCCATTAGACTCATAAAACTTATTTGCTGATTGGCTGCTATGGGTTACTGCACTGAGGCAATTTTTCCCAGTTTAAATAAATGGGCCCCAAGCATTTAAGGTCATATAGAGAGAGAGAGCCGAGAGTGAACTCATATATAAAAAATCAGCGTGTAGCAATAACTGTATATTTCTATGTATCTATATAAAGATAAGTTACATACAGCTTTGCAGTCACTATATCCATACAATAATATTGTACTGGGTTTCACATCTGATCCTGGGTGCTACGGTTTGAACATACTTTTATAAACACATGCTGGCCACCGGGCTACTAATTAACCCTTTTAAGTGTAACCTCCCTCTGCAAGTCTTTTACTAAAAGCAGCTAATTAGGAGCATAAAAATGTACCACTTTGTTTCTCTTTTAACAGTACAGGCATGGGACCTGTTATCCACAATGCTCAGGACGCGGGGGGTTTCCGGATAAGGGTACTTTCCGTAATTTGGATCTCCATAGCTGAAGTCTAATAAAAAAATAATTTAAACATTAATTAAACCCAATAGGATTGTTTTGCCTTCACTAAGGATTATTCATATCTCAGCTGGGATCAAGTACAAAGTGCTGTTTTTGAATTACGGAGCAGAAGCGAGTAATCTAAAAAATGTTTATGTACTTGATTTTACTCTGTGGGAGATGACCCTGTAATTCGGAGCTTTCCGGATAACAGATCCCATATCTGTATTACCATTCTTGTGGAGGCGTGTATCGTTTTTCACATTCAGGGAGATGATATTTTAATCCCCCCCAAAAATATAAAATGTTACATTCTAAATCCTGCTGCACTGCAAGCATAGTAGGGGGAGTCACCTTGTGTGTTTTAGGGGGGGGGTCTCAGTTCTTACTGTATACGTAGGCAGAGGGAGAGAGGCGGGGGGGCTGTGTGGGTGGGAGTACTGTGCTAGCTATGTGCGTAGAAAGACGAGCTGGTGTTTCGACTTTTGCCGCTGTTACTGGCGTCATCACTAAAAACTAAACAGCTCAGTATTACTTTGTGCATTATTCCTGTATATGGAAAATAAGGCAGAAAAATACAAATCTGAATAATATTTTTATGAGAGGCACACAATAATGAACACCTCATGGATGTCTAACTTGCAGTCTCCTGTCTGTCGCTTTCTTACATTTTTAAGCAGCCTCTAACACTCTAAATCACCATTGTGACTTCAATCATGTATTACAAGGGATCATTTTCCTCTCATCATATATTTACAAGGGATATAATAAAGAGGGTCCACATTCTAAAATAGGCAAAAGTCACAGCTGTGAAATCACATATACATTCATAGGGATAACGTGCCTCGTCTGAAATGCTCTTGAATATAAGACAGGGATTACAGGGGTTGCTTTATTTCAGCTCCCACAATCAACAGCCTGTTTCTCGATTGTGACATCACTCGTATTTTTTCTAATATAAAAGTTATAAGGATGGGAGACGGGGATGACCATTTGTTTCACTGTCACAATATGCCTTTTAATTTGCAGCAAAGATGGTTTAAAGGGATACTGTCATGAAAAAACAGGGAACTGCTTTCTGGCAAATTTTCAATTGGCCTTCATTTTTTCTTTTTTATAATTCTTTTATTTATTTTTTGGCCCTCTTCTTTTGACTCTTTACAGCTTTCAAATGGGAGTCACACTGACTCCATCTAAAAAACAAGGCTACAATTTGATTGTAATTGCTACTCAGAATTCTGCTTTAGGTCCAGGGGAGTAACCACAGAATGAGCAGACCCTGCAGCTGCAGGGGTGCTCAGGAGGTATAGCGACCCCATGAGGCCATAATTAATGTGTAATACACTGGTAAAACAGGACAACCTCTAGAACAGTGGTTCTCAACCTTCCTAATGCTGCGACCCTTTAATACAGTTCCTCATGTTGTGGTGACCCCCAACCATAAAATATTAAAATATTTTCGTTGCCAGCCCAGAGCGGATTGTTAGGAAAGTACAGGAGACAGTGTGGCTGCACAAAAGTTTGTTTTCCGTGCGTACTGCAGCAGGAAAATTTTGCCACACCCCAATTACCATGTTAATTTTACAAATTTTAAATGGGCAGGGAGAGCTGTATGGCAGTCCCTACTAAGGGGATATAGAAAGTTGTAGTGCAACTGGCTTCCCTACACAGGTTACTGAACTACAACTCCCAGCACCAACACCCGGAGAGCTACAACCTTGACCCAAGGCTAGTGGGGAGAGAGATGAACCCCAAAGGGGTCCCGACCCCCAGGTGGAGAACCACTGCTCTAGAAATTATGGGGTCCCCTCAAATTATTTTGCTGTGGGGCCCAGAAACATCTGCTCAGATCCTCTCCTGTTCTTATTCCAGTCTCTTAATCAAATCAATGCATTGTTGTTAAGCTGAACCCTAGCAATCAGATTGCTAAAGCTGCAAACTGGAGAGCTGCAAAATAAAAAGCTAAATAACTTAAAAAACACAAAATGAAAACTAATTGCAGTTTAATAATATCACTCTATACATCATAGTAAAAGTAATTTTTTTTAAAAGGTAGATAACAAACCCTTTAACATTAACTTGCCTTACCACATGTACTTTGCTTTTAACCTGTCAGCACAATTGTTTTTGGCTGTTCCAAAACTGGTGTAAATACGTTGGCAACAAAACTGCCAGGTCTGATATTAGCCTAAGCAGGTCACATGGCTGCTACAAAATTGTCTGTTTGAATGAAATTCTTATAGGGTTCGAAAATAGTGCAAAAGAAAAAAAAAAAGTGGTGCTGGAAAGTTATCATTTAGGGGCAAATTTACTATTATTCCCCAAAATTAACTCGATCAAATTCGAAATTCGATAAGCATTCGACCATCGAATGCTTATCGAATTGTTTTCGGCTATCATTTTGCTCGCTATTCGATTTCCCTATGAATTTGTACGATCGGATACCGATCGTTCGATTTCACAAATAAATCGTGAAATTTCATTCGAGCATCCGAAAAATTTGTACGATTCGAACGATCGAACGCTTCGATCATACGAATGGTATTCAAGCAGGACTTAGGGGCAAATTTACTATTACTCCCCCCCAAAAATTTGTTTCTGCTCGATATTCGATTAGCATTCGATTTTCGAATGTCAATCGAATAGTTCTAGGCTACCTTTTATTCGATATTCGATCATTTGACGATCGAATACAAATTAATTTGTTCAGTCGAAAAAAATCGTTAGACTGAACGAATAAATCATTCGATCATTCGAATGATTCGTATGATTCGAATGATCGAAGACTTCGATTGTACCAATCCTATTCGATCAGGACTTTCGGTAGGTCCAATCTGGCGAAGTAGGCAATCGAATAAACATTAAAATCCTTCACTGGTCGAATGATCGAATATTCGTCCATTCAACTCTATTCGAATGTATTCGATCGTTCGATCATACCATATTCGATGATTGAATATGCCAAAATTCACATATTCGACCAAACGAATAAATCCTACGTTCGAAATTCGATCGAATTCGTTCGAACTTCGAATCCTTCACATGAATTTAGTAAATCGGCCCCTTAGTCTCTGAAGCCTATGGGGGTGTTCGATAATTCAGTATTCAATGATCGAAGAGGCCAAATTAGAATATCCGATTTCACAAAAAAATTCGTACGATCGTTATTCAATCGGATTCAATCGAACTTCGATCATTTCACGTGAATTTTGTAAATCGGCCCCTAAATGTTGGCAACAATGCTCTTGTATTAGTCAGAGAGAAATCTAGCCAAACTGAGTTTGCCTTTAATTTGAATCAGAATGGTGAGTATTCTCCAGCTCAAAGCAAAGGACTTAGATCAATTAACACAGCAGGTCCTTGAGAAGAAATAAAAGCCATTTAGGAATGAGTCAGCGTGGCACTGCTCCTGGGAGGGAATGAACAGAAATTGTGATCGTTAGGGGCATTTTACTGGCCAGTGCATGCTCTCTATGGCCATAGTTTTCTTTATTATAGACATAGAACATAAAATGAGGCAGTCCAAATATACATTTTAAAGGACCAAAATGGGGTGCTTTTATCATATTAGGTTAAGGGTATGGTCACACGGGGAGATTTCGGGGAGATCTGTCGCCTTGCGACTAATTCCCGTGACAAATCTCCCCGAATAGCTTGGTAGCAGTGCGCACCCGCTACACATAAAGTCGCCTGCGCCTATTCACATGGGCCGAAGCGATTTAAAAAGTCGCTCAAAATTGCCTCGCCAGGCAATTTTGAGCGACTTTTAAAATCGCGTTGCCGCGTGTGAATAGGCGCAGGCGACTTTATGTGTAGCGGGTGCGCACAGCTACCAAGCTGTTCGGGGAGATTTGTTGCAGCGATTAGTCGCCAGGCGACAGATCTTCCTGAAATCTCCCCGTGTGGCCTTTGAATCTGGACTGGGATTCCAAATAAACCCTGGCATTTCCAGTACAAAGAAGCCCAAACAGGCCCCCCCCCAGACCAATAAACAGTGACTGTCTGCAGAGCTGCTCCTGCCATGAGGCAAGGTAAGAACCTTGCATCAGGCGGCAACGAGAGGCTTACAAGGGGTAGCAAAAAGCTGCCTCTTGTGACTTTAAGGGACGAAATTTGGCTCCGGTAGTGCAGTAACATAACTAAAGGTGGCCATACACGGGCTGAAGACAGAGTCGGCAGCTTATTGGCCGGTGTATCGGGCCCTCCAACAGGCTTCCCCAATCGATAAGTGGCCGAAAGTCGACCAGATGTCAATCAGACGGGACCAAAAATCTCGTTGGATCGTTGCTGCATCTGTTCATTGATGAGGTCCAGCAATCCGACCAACAGTTTCCCTACATTATGATCCGATCATTGGGCCCTAGGGCCCACGATCGCATCAGCCTGATATCACCTCAAGGTGGGCATATCGTGGAGAGATCCGCTCATTTGGCGACATTATTGTTGTTTATTCCTCAAATATTTAAAAGGCAGACTATACTACCCACCATGCCTTATTATTCCCCCCCAAGTACTTGTGCTTAGGTGGGAGCCCCAATTTGCAGCAGCCTAATGAAAGCTTTGCTGATGCAGCTCCATATGCTGCTGAGACCATTCCCCACTCTGTGCCCAGAGAGGTAATAGAAAACCTTGGCGACAGCAGGGAGGTGCGAGAGCCTGAGACTACTGCAGTAATATCAAGGAGAACCAAGGGCACGGCCAATAGATTTCTTGATACTCTGCTGGCAGTTATAGGAATTATAACCCTACCAATCACTTGGATCATGGGAAAGTATGGAAATCCTTAACCCCATCACTGAATTTAGATCTAGTATGTGCTGGACACAGTTATTGTTTGATTCAGGTTTTCGTGAACCATCCATCACTACTGCAAGTGCAGATGTTTCCTTAGAATGTGCCAGAAATGTGGAGTACTTGTATAACAATGGACAGACAGAATATTTTATATTTTTGTGAGTCTGTCTGTCTACAGAGAATGTTTCTGTGAAGACAAATTAACATGTAAGTTCCTGCTCTTATTTCACTCTTAAACAAAAGAAAAAGTACCTATTAAATACTTATCTTATCATTTACAGTAGGGGGTACATTATCCCTTATAATACATGAGTGATACTCAGAGTTCCCTGTATAACTCAGCCTGCAGCCTTGTGTCTTTATATGGTCACACCCCTCAGTGACTTGTAATATCCTTATCATTTACAGTAGGGGGTACATTATCCCTTATAATACATGAGTGATACTCAGAGTTCCCTGTATAACTCAGCCTGCAGCCTTGTGGCTTTATATGGTCGCACCCCTCAGTGACATCTAATATCCTTATCATTTACAGTAGGGGTACATTATCCCTTATAATACATGAGTGATACTCAGAGTCCCCCCCTGTATAACTCAGCTTGTTGCCTTGTACTTTTATATGGTTGTGAAATTCCTCAGTGACTGCAAGAGCCTTTGAATTTTCATAAGGTGAAGCATTAACCCTTATAATAAATGCACACACAGACACCTTCTACACATCTGAAACCAACTGCGTAGTAAAATGTTTCTTCTTGATACTATGGGGCAAATTCACTAAAGCACGAAGCTTCTAACGCTTGCGCTAATTCGCCAGCATGGCGTCAATTTGTAACCTCCCAAATTCACTAACACCGACTCTGGCGCATTTTCGCTAGCGAAGTAGATAGACCAGCGCAACTTCGCACCCTAACGCCAGGAGAAGTTGCGCACTGTCAAAGGATCGCAATTACGCTAATTCACTAAGATGAAAATTATTGTGAACATTACCTTTTACGCTAGACGTTACTTCGCCTGGTCAGACCTGGCGAAGTTCAATACAATAGATAGGAGTTTGAAGAAAAAAAATGGAAATTTTTTCTAAGTCCCAAAAAAACGCCGGCGTCTTTTACCTTTTGTAGGGTGATAGTCTGAAAAAGAGCGAAAGTTTTCCTAACATATGGCAACACAACTATACAGGGGGCACATGTAGGGCAATAGGACAACTTTATTTTATTTATTAAAGGTTTCCTGGGCTTGTGTAGTGGAATGTAGTGGCTGTAACATTTACTTCTATTATACTTTGAAATTCGCGCCGTATACAAATTAGGCATCGCTAGCGTAAATGCGTTTTGCCTGGCGAAGTAACACTAGCAAAACTACGCTACCATTCGCCGACGTGAGTGTCATTTCACACTTTAATGAATTAGCGTAGCTGGCTAAAATTCGCTTGGCGATATGCGGCAAACGTTAGCGAAGGCAACGCTAGCGTTTTTTCGCTGCTTAGTGAATTTGCCCCTATGTGTTTGACACTGCACTCATTCACTCCATGTCTCTGCATGTTTCCTAATCAATTTATCAACTTCTCCAAGATGCCATCAAGCTATGGAACTCTGGATTCTGGGTAATGACATTTAACACAATCACAAAATTACATTTTCCCTGCTTTAGGAGCCATAGATGTATTGTTCCTTGTTCTTATGCCTGACAAGTAGTTTCTGATTGAATTTCTGGCTTATGAACCCTTACGTTTAAACACATTTGTGGTTTGGATGTCATGTACCCACCTGCCGGAATGAACTCATTGTCTCTGATTCAGCTTGTGGGTTTTATAGAGTCTCTGACTCTTTATTAATCCTCTTGCTCTAGATAAAAATCATTTTTTTCCCATTCAGGGTCGGACTGGCTCAGTGGGAAACCAGGAAAAAACCCGGTGGGCCCTGACCCTCATGCGCCCCCACTGGGCCAGACCCCGTCTCTGGATTTGGATTGTACTAAAAAAAAAAAACCTTCGGCGCCGCGCAGCGCCCTCTGCGTATGTGTCACCTGCATGCCGAGTGACGTTGATCGGCGCCGTGTATACATACACCCTGAGTGGTGCCTTGGTGAATGGAGCGGTGCATCAAAGTAAGGGGCAGGAGGGGGCCCTGGACAGCAGTCCCAGTGGGCCCCAGGCCCCCCAGTCCAACCCTGTTCCCATTTATAATTCAAAGGAGAAATACTAAACCTTTGGCTGCTTTGCTATAATGTGGATTTTCAATATTATAGTCAGCTGTTCAATAAACCATCTGAGATAGGTAGTTTGCCCCAACTTTATAAACCAATAAGCATCAGTTAACCTTGACTGCCATTGAAGGTGACCATACATTTAAAGATACACTTGTTTGGTAAGGTTGCTAATCAGGCAGATCTATCCTTATTGTGGCCACCTTGAGTTGGGCGATATCCAGTGTCGGACTGGTCCAGCGGGACACCGGGAAAAAACCTGGTGGGCGTCCGACCCTCATGGGCCCCGACCCTCATGGGCCGGGCGAGACCCCCCCCCTCCCTATCTAATTTCAGATTAAAAATCCTCTGGAAATTAATTTCAATGCAGCACTATCAACTGATGCATTTTGAAAAAAAATGTTTTTCCCATGACAGGATATCTTTAAAGGATCAGTAACATAGAAAAATAAGCACTAATACAAATAAAAATTTTAAATCGCAAAGCCTTTATTAAAGGGAACCTGTCATGGGAAAATTTTTTTTTTCAAAACGCATCAGTTAATAGTGCTGCTTCAGAAGAATTCTGCACTGAAATCCATATCTCAAAAGAGCAAACATATTTTTTTTATATTTCATTTTGAAATCTGACATGGGGCTAGACATATTGTCAATTCCCCAGCTGCCCCAAGTCATGTGACTTGTGCTCTGATAAACTTAAATCACGCTTTACTGCTGTACTGCAAGTTGGAGTGATATCACCCCCTCCCTTTCCCCCACCCAGCAGCCTAACAACAGAACAATGGGAAGGTAACCAGATAACAGCTCCCTAACACAAGATAACAGCTGCCTGGTAGATCTAAGAACAGCACTCTATAGTAAAACTCATGTCCCACTGCGTACTATTCAGTTACATTGAAAAGGATAAACAACAGCCTGCCAGAAAGCAGTTCCTTCCTAATTTGCTGGCACAAGTCACATGACCAGGGGCACCTGGGAAATTGACAAAATGGCTAGCCCCATGTCAGATTTCAAAACTGAATATAAAAAAAATCTGTTTGCTCTTTTGAGAAATGGATTTCAGTGCAGAAGTCCACTGGAGCAGCACTTTTAACTGATGCATTTATAAAAAAACATGTTTTCCCATGACAGTTTCCCTTTAGTAAATAACTTTGCTTCTGCTCCTCTTCAGAAAAGGCGATTGGGCTATACATAGTTCTGCACTTGCTTTCTCCTCCCTGGCTATCTCCTATAAGGAAGGCAGGGAGGAGAAATCAAGCACCGCACAATGGTCTTTTTCTGAAGAGGAGTGAAAGCGGAATTTCGGTAAGTTACTTCTTAAAGGGGTTGTTCACCTTTGAGTTAACTTTTAGTATAATATAGGGAGTGATATTCTGAGACAATTTGCAATTGTTTTTAATTTTTTATTGTTTGTGGTTTATAGTTATTTAGCTTTTTATTCAGCAGCTCTCTAATTTGCAGTGTCAGCAATTTGGTTTCTAGGATACAAATTAACCTAGCAACCCTGCATTGATTTTAATAAGAGACTGGAATATGAACAGTAGATGGACTGAATAGAATGATAAGTAATAAAAAGTGGCAGTAACAATACATTTGTAGCCTTACAGAGCATTTGTTTTTAGATGGTGTCAGTGACCCCCATTTGAAAGCTGCAAAGAAACACAAGAAAATTGCAAATCATTAAAAAACTATGAAAAATAAATAATGAATTGAAAAGTTTCTTAGAATTGGCCCTTCTACAGTATACTAAAAGTTAACGAAGGTGAACCACCCCTTTGCGATTTAAAAGTTTTATTTGTGTTTATTTTTCTATGTATGCTAACTAATTATAAAAAAAACAAATTATGTTACAGGTTCTTTAAAGGACACGGAAAGTCTAAAATAGAATAAGGCTAGAAATGCTGTATTTAGTATATTAAACATAAACATGAACTTACTGCACCACAAGCCTAATTAAACAAATAGTTGGCCACAGGGGGCTGTCATCTTGTAACTTTGTTAAAAATATTTGCAAGACCAAGACTGTGCACATGCTCAGTGTGATCTGGGCTCAGCTTATGGATCTTCATAAATGATCAAAACAGGGAAACAAACAAAGCTGCTTGAGTTCTGCATGGCTGGGAAATAAGGTGGGGGCTCCCCCTGCTGTTCATAAGTATGATTGTTTCCCTGCCCAGCAGTTTGGGACCGTCTGACAATTCCTATCCACAGCAGTAAATAAAAGGAGAATTTCACTGCATACAGTCAGGTTTCTTATAAAAACGGTACATATTTCTTTAATTAAAGTATATTGGAGATAGTTTTCTTTTTGTTAAACATGCTTTTTTCTTGAAGGACTGTTTGCTAAGGTCACTGAGCATAGCAACCAGGGAACTCTAAGCACAATGGCTGTTTTCTCCTTTTTCTTGTTTGTCGTTGAAACAACCAATCAGCTGTTGAATTGGCTATAAAACACCACGGAAAATAAGTAATAAAAAATAACAGCAATAAAAATAGACAATATGTTTGCATTTGTGGTTACAGGGGGTCAGTGACCCTGCCTGCCAGTGAGAACGTTAATTTAATATTTTGAGAGAGGCGCAATATGGCAGTTGCACAGTATTTGTAGGCTGGCACCACAGAACACTTGATAAAAACAATCCCCACAGAAAATCAAAGTGCCGGCTAATTAAATGGATGATAATGCAGAATTCTGTAGGGAGAAGGTTAGAAATCATTGGTTAAGAGGATTGATTAAACGCTTGTCTTTACAGGTTTTTATCACTGGCTGGGGTTGTCATGGCGACAGGCTGAGGGAATCTCTGTAATGCTAACAAAGCCATGATTTATCCCATCCCCCACCCTCTCCCTGCGCCTTCAACATGCTTATTTTCCTTCTGAGGTGGAAACATAGACTTGTTTTATTGAGGGAGATGGAAAATGCTTGTGATGGAAAAGGGTCAGCTGGGTGTGTGAGTAACACAGCAATGCAGTGAATGTGTCATTGCACAAAATGGCCCCTCAGGAACAGTCAGTGTTGTTGTAGCTCTTCCTCAGAATACAATATCCCTTGTGTGACTGAAACACAGACCATTCTTACTGCAGGGATGGAACCTGTTATCCACAATGCTCGGGACCTGAGGTTTTCCAGATAAAGAATATTTCCATAATTTGGCTCTTCATGCCTTAAATGAGAATTTAACCTGTAATAAAAAAAACCCTCCCTCCTCCCTCCAGACGGTCCCTAGCTGCTGTTCAGGGAAACAACCATACTTATGAACAGCAGGGGAAGCCCCCGCCTTACTTCCCAGCCATGCAGAACTGAAGCAGCTTTGTTTGTTTCCCTGTTTTGATAATTAATGACGATCCAAAAGCTGAGCCCAGATCACACTGAGCATGTGCACAGTCTTGGTCTTGCAAAGATATATAACAAAGTTACAAGATGACAGCCCCCTGTGGCCAACTTTGAAAGCATAAATCATTTGTTTGATTAGGCTTGTGGTGCAGTAAGTTCATGTTTATGTTTAGTATACAAAATACAGCATTTCTATTTTACACTTTCCTTTACGTATAAACATAATTTAAACTTTAAAGGATGAGTAAACCTTTAAAATAAGTGAATGTAAAATTGTTGAGGGTGCTATTCTAAGCACTTTTGTCATTAACACTCATTATTTATTTGGTTTTTTATTCCAAGATATTAAGGGATATATGTACTGTTAAAGGGGTGGTTCACCTTTAAGGTAACTTTTAGTATGTTAAAGAATAACCAATTCTAAGCAAAATTTCAATGTCTTCATTATTTATTTATTAATTTTATAGTTTGTGAAGAATTTCAGAAGTATTTTTCTTCTGACTCTTCCCAGCTTTCAAATGGGGGTCACTGACCCCATCTAAAAACAAATGCTCTGTAAGGCTACAAAGTAATTGTTATTGCTTCTTGTTATTGCTGTTCTTTCTATTCAGGCCTCGCCTATTCATATTCCAGTCTCTTATTCAAATCAATGCATGGTTGCTAGGGTAATTTAGAACCTATCAACCAGATTGCTGAAATTGCAAACTGGAGAGCTCCTGAAAAAAAGCTAAATAACTCAAAAACCAGAAATAATAAAAAATGAAAAATAATTGTCTGAGAGTATCATTATCTACATCATGCTTTTAACTTATTAAGTTAATTTAAAGGTGAACATCTCCTTTAATATTAGTGAATTTTGTTACAACAGCGCCACCTGCTGGTCAGTTTCCCACCAGTCTGACCACCAAGTAGTCAAGGAAGTTGTCAGGAGAAAGAAAGAGGCTGCTCTGATGTTCTTCTGCTTAGGAAAAAAATTTGAAAATTAGAAACCTTTCTCACATCTTTCCTAAGCAGAAGAACATCAGAGCAGCCTCTTTCTTTCTCCTGACAACTTCTTCTGCACTGAAATCCATTTCTCAAAAGAGCAAACATTTTTTTATATTCAATTTTGAAATCTGACATGGTGCTAGAGATTTTGTCAATTTCCCAGCTGCCCCTGGTCATGTGACTTGTGCCAGCACTTTAGGAGGGAACTGCTTTCTGGCAGGCTGTTGTTTTTCCTTCTCAATGTAACTGAATAGTACGCAGTGGGACATGAATTATACTATAGCAGGGGTTCCCAACCTTTTTCACCCGTGAGCAACATTCAGATGTAAAAAGAGTTGGGAAGCAACAAAAGTATGAAAAAAGTTCCTGAGTGATGCCAAATAATGGCTGTGATTGGCTATTGGTAGCCCCTATGTGGACTGGCAGCTTACAGGTGGTTATGCTGGGCAGTACACCTGGTTTTTATACAACCAAAACTTGCCTCCAAGCCTGGAATTCAAAAATAAGCTCCTGCTTTTAGGCCACTGGGAGCAACATCCAAGGTGTTGGGGAGCAACATGTTGCTCACAAACTACTGGTTGGGGATCATTGTACTATTGAGTGCTGTTCTTATATCTACCAGACAGCTGTTATCTTGTGTTAGGGAGCTGTTATCTGGTTACCTTCCCATTGTTCTGTTGTTAGGCTTCTGGGGGGAAAAGGAGGGGGTGATATCGCTCCAATTTGCATTACAGCAGTAAAGAGTGATTGAAGTTTATCAGAGCACAAGCTACATGACTTGGGGCAGCTGGGAAATTGACAATATGTCTAGCCCATGTCAGATTTCAAAATGAAATGTAAAAAAAAATCTGTTTGCTCTTTTGAAAAATGGATTTCAATGCAGAATTCTGCAGGAGCGGCACTGTTAACTGATGCATTTTGAAAAAAAAACATTTTTTTCCTATGACAGTATCCTTTTAAAATAACTAAACCGCAGCCCTAAAGCCGCTGCACACATTCTGCTATAAACCACATGCTTTTTCTTTTCACTGTACGGTTTATTCAGCTCATAACAGCTTTGCGTTTGCCGAACGTGAGAAATATAACAAATGGGATTGGGTAGCGGCAGCTTCTGGAAACTCAAGTCAAACATCAGCTTCATTAGTTAGTATTCAGCGCCAATGCGTTGCCGTTATTGATGTGGCACCAGCAGGAAAAGGGGGCGTATCTCTCCAGTGCTACTGCGGCTACAACAGGTTTTCAGATGACTCACTGTTTTTCCTACGATATTATCACTCGGTATGTACTGGCACGGGGATACGTTATTTAACGCCATTCGGTTTCATGATACGTGAAGCCGGGGGCACATTTCATAGAATTATGTTCAAATACATCCCTGTTGCTTGAGTGTCAGCTCGATGCTTTGTCGGTGTCACAGCTGGGTTGGCCCTGGAAATAAATCTATAGACACCTGCTATTTCCTGGAATTCGAAAGGGTAAACAAACCCAAACTAATCAAGGTATCTCGACTTTTAGAGAGAAATGTTTTTCTTTAATCTCATAGGCTACCGGCTGGGAGTTGGAGAAGCTGTAGCTGAACGGAGCTTAGCCATTGGTTTAATGAGAATTGTGGCAGTTGTGCTGCAAAATCTTGGAGTTGTGCTTGAAAATCATAAAGGGGTGGATCACCTTCAAGTTAAATTTTAGTATGTTATAGAATGGCCAATTCTAAGCAATATTTCAATTGGTCTTTATTGTTTTTTTCCAGCTTTCAATTGTGGTTTCACTGACCCCATCTAAAAAACAAACTCTCTGTAAGGCTACAAATGTATTGTTATTGCTACTTTTTATTATTCATCTTTCTAGTCAGTCTTCTCCTGTTCATATTCCAGTCTCTTATTCAAATCAATGCATGGTTGCCAGGGGAATTTTATCCTTAGCAACCAGATGGCTGAAATTGCAAACTGGAGAGCTGCTGAATAAAAAGCTAAATAACTCAAAAAAACACAAACAAAACAACATGAAAACCAATTGCAAATGGTCTCAGAATATCACTCTAATTTAAAGGGATACTGTCATGGGAAAAAATTTTTTTCTTCAAAATGCACCAGTTAATAGTGCTGCTCCAACAGAATTCTGCACTGAAATCCATTTCTCAAAAGAGCAAACAGATTGTTTTAATATTTAATTTTGAAATCTGACATGGGGCTAGACATATTGTAAATTTCCCAGCTGCCCCAAGTCACATGACTTGTGCTCTGATAAACTTCAGTCACTCTTTACTGCTGTACTGCAAGTTGGAGTGATATCACCCCCTCCCCTTTTCCCCTCAGCAGCCTAACAACAGAACGATGAGAAGGTAACCAGATAACAGCTCCCTAACACAAGATAACAGCTGCCTGGTAGATCTAAGAACAACACTCAATAGTAAAACCCATGTCCCACTGCGTACTATTCAGTTACATTGAGAAGGAAAAACAACAGCCTACCAGAAAGCAGTTCCCTCCTAAAGTGCTGGCACAAGTCACATGACTTATTCATGGTTTAGTAAATGAAAGTAACGTTGGGGAAAAACATATTAAACTATTAGGGGTGCTGGGAGTTATAGGCCAGAGCAAGACCCCAACAACACTTTAGAACTATAGATGGCAGTATTTATGTTGTATCATTTTCACCCCCCATGTTGGACTGGAAAAGCCATGCGCAGCCCTGTGTGCGTAGGATTTGCCCAGGTATGGATTAAGGCTGAGCAGACAGAGTATAAATAAATAAATATATATAATATATACATCATTATTGTAATGCACCAGCATATTCTGCAGCTTTATACAATACACACATGCATGTACATCAAACATAAAAATAACAAACCTCCCAACATTTTGGAAATAAAAAGAGGGACAAAAAGCTCTGACCATGCCCATTTTGTGGCCACACCCCCTAATTACCATGTTCATTTTACAAAATTTGGCAGGTTATGAAAGTTTGAAGACATCTCTGTGGAAAGGACAAGGAACGTGTAAAATAGAATAAGGGTAGAAATGCTGTATTTTGTATACTAAACATAAACATGAACTTACTGCACCACAAGCCTAATCAAACAAATGATTTATGCTTTCAAAGTTGTCCACAGGGGGCTGTCATCTTGTAACTTTGTTATACATCTTTGTAAGACCAAGACTGTGCACATGCTCAGAGTGATCTGGGCTAAGCTTATGGATCGTCATAAATGATCAAAACAGGGAAACAGTTCTGCATGGCTGGGAAATAAGGCGGGTGCTCCCCCTGCTGTTCATAAGTATGATTGTTTCCCTGCACAGCAGTTAGGGACCATCTAACAATTCCTATCCACAGCAGTAAATGAAGGGAGAATTTCACTGCATACAGTCAGGTTTCTTATAAAAAGTGTACACATTTTTTAATTATAGTATATTGGAGATAGATTTCTTTTTCAAGAAAGAAAGTAAAAATGTGATTTTATTTTTTTTGCCTTTACATGCCCTTTAAGCTCACAGTTTCCCCAAGAGACTTGCTTATCTTAAATGATTACAATTGCATCTATGCTTATCCTAAATTGTTGCAAAAGTATCCAAGTGCACCTGCCGTGTATTCTGGGCTCTCTGACAAAAAACAATTGTTTTTTTTTTTAGAAACTTTGTATCTTTTTTCTGGCTGTTCAATCCAGAAGATGGAAGAGAAAGTCAGGACATATCAGTAATAATCTGGGTCTTGGGATAAACTGTCAAAATTGAACAGGGATAGTTTTGAGGAATGAAATAACACACAACATACATGCCCTCCATACAAACAAAAAGTCAATTATACGGTATGCAAGGCAGCCTTTTCCTTCTTATAGTCGAGAGAAGAGCAGAGGATGCTGGGAACTGTAGTCTTACAGAAGGCTGCCCTTTGTTGTATTCACAAGCTGAAGTATATGACCCCATGCTTGTGATGGGGGGAAAATATGATGTGATTGGTGTGGCTGAATCATGGCTGAATGAGT
>CM044446.1:99486284-99526013 GCA_024363595.1 Xenopus borealis | reverse complement strand
GTGTGAGTGTGCACGTGCTTGTGTGCTCAGGACTGCGCTCATGTGTGAGTGTGCACGTGCAATAAGAAGACACAGCAGAATAGGAAGACACTGGCAGAGTGATGAAGGGGAAGAGTAGAGGATGGAGGGGGGAGTGACGGAGGGAGGGAAGAGGAGGGGACGAGAGTAGCAGGGGAGGGAGCAACCTGGACTAGGGGTAGGCAGAAAACTTTTGAAAAGGTACCTGGCCAGCGCCCCCACACCCTTCAGCCCTAGGCAAGTGCCTAGGGTTGCCACCTGGCCAGTTTTTTACTGGCCTGGCCGGTATTTTTGATGGTTGATCCCAATGTTATTAATAGGAAAAAAGATAAATATATAGGAAGGCCGGTATTTTTTTCAAGAAAAGGTGGCAACCCTATCTGGCATTACCATGGCTTCTAATTGCAGACACAGGCCTGGATTTGTGGAGAGGCCACCTAGGCCCACGCTGCCCAGCCACATCCACACTGGTTCAGAAATGTAAATTTCCTTTGTGCCGATTCCCATTGCTTCCGATGATGGAAATTTGAGCAAAATAAAAGGGAGGGGCGACAAACAACAGCGGGCCTAGGGGCGCCCCCTATGTAAATCCGGCCCTGTGCAGATGTGGGTGGGGCAGGAGCCGGGGGCCCCCCGACCCAGTCCAGCCCTGTGCACAACTACAGGTATGGGACCTATTATACAGAATGAATGGAACCTGCGGTTTTCCAGATAACTGATCTTTCCATAACTCGGATCTTCATATTAATCTGTTTAATTATTACAGAGAAAAAGGAAATCATATTTTATGGGAGATTTGCTTTCCATAATTCAGAACTTTCAGGATAACAGGTTTCTAGATAACAGATCCCATAATATAATATAGTAAACCTGAAAGCAGATTCAGAATCGAATACTAGAGGGTTAAATACTAGAGAAGCCTCTGAGTGACCTAGGCCATAATGGGCCCCACTCAGCATCAAGTATCTTTCTTACTGGTCAGTAGTGATGGGCAAAATTTATCCCATTTTGCAGAAAAATCAGCGATATTCGCAAAACTGCAAAAAAATTGCAAAACCCATTGAAGTCGCTGGGCATCAAAATCATTTTGACACACGTCAATTTCGGCACCTGCTACAATTTTCATCCATTTTGTCCAAGTGCTTTAAAATCAATGGGTGTCCGAATAAATTTGACGCAACCAAATTTTTTAGACGCAGAGGATTTTTCGCTGGCGAATTTTCACCACGGTTTCACAAATGTATTTCGCTGTTGGTGAAACACAGAAATTCAACGCACCTGGGTGAATGTACTTGCCCATCACTACTGGTCAGGCGTGTAACATACATTTACTCCGAGCCCTGGATGCTAGGTTCCAATAAGGTCTTCTAGCAATTTATGTATAATATACTGCACAGGTATGGGATTAGTCAAACGGAAACCTATTATCTAGAAATCTCCGAATTACAGAAAGGCCAATAAACTCCATTATAATCAAATTTTAAAAATTGATTTAATTTCTTAACAACCCCTTTAAGGATAAAATGTGTGTCATAGTTCTAATGAGATTTCACAAAGCCTGTGGGTCTCCTGTTGGTAGGGATGCACCGAATCCAGGATTCCGTATGGGATTCAGCCAGTATTCGGCCATTTTCAGCAGGTTTCGGATTCGCTGAATCCTTGTTCCTTTGCAAACCGAATCCCCTTCAAGTTAACTTTTAGTATATTGTAGGGCCAATTCTAAGAAACTTTTCAATTGGTCTTCATTATTATTATAATTTTTTTTAATAGCATTTAGTAAATATGTTTTTACACTCATTCGACCTCCAGCTGCTGTAGCTCACACCTTTTCTTGGGCCCCCAGCCATGACATTTCCAAGTCCCCTCCATTCCCTTAGGTCAGTGATTTTCAACCATGTGCCTCCAGCTGTTAAGGAACTACAAGTCCCACAATGCAATGAAGGAATCTGACAGCCACAGTCAGGCAAATGCATTGTGGGACTTGTAGTTTCTTAACAGCTGGAGGCACAAGGTTGAAAATCACTGCCTTAGGTGACAGGTAATATGTACAGAATTCCATTTCAGCAGGTCTTTTCATACACAAGGAACTGCCCATTTAGGATTATTGTCAGTTGAATGTAGCCATTACTTTACTAATGCACCCTGCACATTGCTAGTGTTAAAGCTAACTCAGAGACTGCCACCTTCTGGCAAAGTCTTCTGGCAAAGCCATGGTTAAAAGCTAGTCATAGAAAACCCATGCGAAGAACACAGCTGGGCTTTGATAGAAGAAACAGGTTAAAGGGGTTGTTCACCTTTGAGTTAAGTTTTAGTATAATGTAGAGAGTGATATTCTGAGATAATTTGCAATTGGTTTTCATTTTTTATTATTTGTGGTTTTATAGTTATTTAGCTTTTTATTCAGCAGCTCTCTAATTTGCAGTGTCAGCAATTTGGTTTCTAGGGTACAAATTACCCTAGCAACCCTGCATTGATTTGAATAAGAGACTGGAATATGAAAAGGAGAGGGACTGAATAGAACGATAAGTAATAAAAAGTAGCAATAATAATACATTTGTAGCCTTACAGAGCATTTGTTTTTAGATGGTGTCAGTGACCCCCATTTGAAAGCTGCAAAGAAACAGAAGAAAATTGCAAATCATTAAAAAACTATGAAAAATAAATAATGAAGACCAATTGAAAAGTTTCTTAGAATTGGCCCTTCTACAACATACTAAAAGTTAATTTGAAGGTGAACCACCCCTTTAAGGATACAACTCTGTGGATAATAGCACAATATTAAAAGGTGGCACAGGGCAATGCTTATGGGGACAAGTAGGAGTAGGCAGAGAATGAGTGCAAATAAAGATGCAGCAAGCTGAACATAAGCCTTTTGTCTCTCCTGCTCAGCGGAGGTGAACGTTCCACGTTATATTGCTCAATTATTGCTCAAATGATTTTGAAGCTTTTGCCTGAGAGTCTGACAGTGTAGAACTAATCATATACCATGCAAACAACCGCATGTAGAGCATTGAATCCTCATATATTCCTTTATTAATACTTATTTGTAACGTGCTTCTAATTAGTCCTGGGCAACTGTGTTAAAACAGCCAATTTGTCGTATCCTTTTACTCGTTACGCTTCTATACGTCAACTGCACGACTTGTATCAAATGATTTTCCTTTTTTCATTAACCTTGGCTATATGTATTTAGGGTTGGCTACTGATCCTCTGCAGTAGAACCCACCCAGTCTGCAGGCACATTTATCTTCAGAGATGTAGCAGCAAAACTAGATTTATTTGTAAACGATATTCATATTATTGGCCCCGTCTGACAATAGAGAGGCGTTTGTCATTTAAAGGGGTGGTTCATCTTCAAGTTAACTTTTAGTATATTGTAGAAGGGCCAATTCTAAGAAACTTTTTAATTGGTCTTCATTATTTATTTTTCATAGTTTTTTTAATTATTTGCAATTTTCTTCTGTTTCTTTGCAGCTTTCAAATGGGGGTCACTGACACCATCTAAAAACAAATGCTCTGTAAGGCTACAAATGTATTGTTATTAGGGATGCACCGAATCCACTATTTTGGATTCGGCCGAACCCCCAAATCCTTCCCGAAAGATTTGGCTGAATACCGAACCGAATCCGAACCCTAATTTGCATATGCAAATTATGGGTGGGAAGGGGAAAACTTCCTTGTTTTGTGCCAAAAAGTCACGTGATTTAGCTCCCTGGCCCTAATTTGCATATGCAAATTAGGATTTGGATTCGGTTCGGCCAGGCAGAAGGATTCGGCCGAATCCGAATCCTGCTGATAAAGGCCGAATCCTGTCCGAATCCCGAACCGAATCCTGGATTCGGTGCATCCCTAATTGTTATTGTCACTTTTTATTACTTATCATTCTATTCAGTCCATCTCGTATTCATATTCCAGTCTCTTATTCAAATCAGTGCAGGGTTGCTAGGGTAATTTGTACCCTAGAAACCAATTTGCTGACACTGCAAACTAGAGAGCTGCTGAATAAAAAGCTAAATAACTATAAAACCACAAACAATAAAAAGTGAAAACCAATTGCAAATTGTCTCAGAATATCACTCCCTACATTATACTAAAAGTTAACTTAAAGGTGAACAACCCCTTTAAAGGCAGCCCCACTTATATCTGCAAAGTCTCCCAAAGCTCAATTAAAGGAAAATGAGAGTCAAAATATTTAAAGGATTTAAACTCCATTCTATGACTGGTGTGCCCCTCTTTTTTTTTTTTAACTCACTGCCACATGGTAGTGTTTTAAGTCACGTGCTTTAACGTCATCTTCACCCCTGCTCCCAGGTATCCCTTGCAGGATTTGGTTCAGAATTCAGTCAGGATTCTGCCTTTTTCCGCAGGATTCAGACAAATCTTCATACCTGGTCGACTTGAATTCAAATCCATAAAAACAAGTGACTTTTTGTCAAAATAACAAAGAAGTAAATCATTTTTGAACTGCACACTCAGGGGTAGTTACATCAAAGAGTGAAGTTGAGAGTGAAGTTCCGCCACTAGAGTGAAATGTTCGGATTTTTTAAAGGCGTATTCATCAAAGGGTGAACTTTCACTTCACCCATTGATGAAAACGCCTTGCAAAATCCCATAGAAATGAATGGAGAGCTGTGGAATTTCCCTCTAGTGGCGGAACTTCACTCTTAACTTCACTCTTTGATGAATCTACCCCTCAGCGTGTACCCCTAAATTAGCATTTGGTTTGTTATTCGAACAAATCTTTAATGAAGGATTCAGGGTTTGGTTGAATTCACTAATTGCGTTTCGGCCAAATCCCATTTGTGAAAGATTCGTCAGTAGTGATGGGCGAATTTATTCGCCAGGGGCGAATTCGCGGTGAATTCCCGCAATTCGCCGCTGCCAAATAAATTCGCAAAACGCCAGCGAAAATTCGCAAAATTTCGCAAATTTTTTCGCCAATTCGCAAATTTCGCGAATTTTTTGGCGAAGTGAAACTGGGTAGATTCACCCATCACTATTCGTCAGTATACCAAACGGAATCTTAATTTGTATATGAAAATCCCGGCTTGCTAGGCACAAGTGCAGTACAGTAAAGTCTGAGAAATGACCATACTGCCATTGCCCAGGACAGTGCAAGTGATATCTGAGAACAAGGAAAAAGATGGTGCTGTAGGTGCACTGCTATAGCCTTAGAAAGCATCTTCTACATGAAGATAAATGCAGATTGAATAAAGTCCAAGCCAGGAGGTTGTTTCAGAGGATCTCTTCTGCCTCCAATCTGTCGTCCATTCTTATGCTTAAAGGGGTAGTTCACCTTCAAGTTAACTTTTAGTATATTGGAGAAGGGCCAATTCTAAGAAACTTTTCAATTGGTCTTCATTATTTATTCTTCATAGTTTTTTAATAATTTTCAGTTTTCTTCTGTTTCTTTGCAGCTTTCAAATGGGGTCACTGACACCATCTAAAAACAAATGCTCTGTAAGGCTACAAATGTATTGTTATTGCTACTTTTTATTACTTATCATTCTATTCAGTCCCTCTCCTATTCATATTCCAGTCTCTTCTTCAAATCAATGCAGGGTTGCTAGGGTAATTTGTACCCTAGAAACCAAATTGCTGACACTGCAAAATAGAGAGCTGCTGAATAAAAAGCTAAATATCTATAAAACCACAAACAATAAAAAATGAAAACCAATTGCAAATTGTCTCAGAATATCACTCTCTACATTATACTAAAAGATAACTCAAAGGTGAACAACCCCTTTAATTTTCATTTTTTTTTTGCACTTTGCTCCTTGTGCCAACTTCAATAATATATAAGTTATGAAAAATACTAAAGTATTTTGATTTGGTGACAGTAGTCTGGTAGAGCTAAGGAAGAGTGCAAAAGATTGGGTAGGATTTTGGAAAAGATGAATGCTCTGATGTTTGGATCTGGAAATGTTTTAGAACGGCAGTTCTCGCATTATGAAAGTCTGTTATGGAGATTTTCCTAACATGGAGCTTATTATGGTACTGAGTTAAATGATGACGCCTGAAGGATACATGGTAAATTAAAATGGAAAAGTTAGGTAACAAGGCAGTGGTTCTCAACCTTCCTAATGCTGCGACCCTTTAATACAGTTCCTCATGTTGTGGTGACCCCCAACCATAAAATATTAGATTGTTAGGAAAGTACAGGAGACAGTGTGGCTGCATAAAGGTTTGTTTTCCGTGCGTTTTGTGGTCACACCCCAATTACCATGTTAATTTTAAAAATTTTAAATGGGCAGGGAGAGCTGTATGGCAGTCCCTACTAAGGGGATATAGAAAGTTGTAGTGCAACTGGCTTCCTTACACAGGTTACTGAACTACAACTCCCAGCACCAACACCCAGAGAGCTAAAACCTCGCCCCAGGGCTAGTGGGGTAAGAGATGAACATGCTCCTAGAACCCCTTAAGTGACCCCTGTGAAAGGGTCATTCGACCCCCAAAGGGGTCCCGACCCCCAGGTTGAGAACCACTGTAAAGGCAACCATTATTATTTAGGGAATTGTTCTGTAATGAAGATTTTGAGCAGCACCCGTTGATTGTTAATTTACTTTTCTAACTCTGCAGGTCTCATCGTCTACCTGGGGATGATGGTTGGCGCGTTCTTTTGGGGAGGGCTGGCAGACCGCATTGGCAGAAAGCAGTGCCTACTTATCTCTCTCTCTGTCAACAGCGTTTTTGCCTTCTTTTCTTCATTTGTCCAGGGATACGGCACCTTCTTGTTCTGCAGGCTTCTTTCTGGTGTTGGGTATGAACTTTATTTCTGCTTTTGGTCATCATAGTCCACTTTTTCAGCTGACCTATTGACTGTAACTAATGTCATGTTTCGTTCAGAAAAATAAGTCAGATTTGACATAGTTGACAGCCATTTAATTCTTATCTTTTATTTATTTTGTGAATATTAACGACCTCTTCAAACAAGAGAAATTTAAAGAGAGGAAGGAAAAAAAAAAAAGGAACTTCTAGGCCTAGTACAAAAGTTTTGTTGTAAGATCTATCCATTGTTTGCTTTTTATTGTCTGTAATTCACTGCTCGATTTTTTTCTTTTCTTTATAGTATTGGTGGGTCCATTCCAATTGTCTTCTCCTATTTCTCTGAGTTTCTAGCCCAAGAAAAGAGGGGAGAGCACTTGAGCTGGCTGTGTATGTTCTGGATGATTGGTGGGATATATGCCTCGGCAATGGCTTGGGCCATCATTCCACACTATGGTAAGTGATTGGAGAACAAATATGCATGTTAGATAATTATTTTTATTGCCGAGTTTACATCGTGATATACACTCATATATAAAATAAGTACCATCTTCCAGCAGTTTTCCTTTCTTTGAGTATTTCTGCTCAAAGTATAAGGTCAAGATTAGGTACAAAGAAGTTTTAGTAAAAGTGAACTAAAAAGAGGAAAAGATCCTATTATGAATATTTAAAGGGCAAGGAAAGTGTAAAATAGAATAAGTCTAGAAATGGTGTATTTTGTATACTAAACATAAACATGAACTTACTGCACCACAAGCCTAATCAAACAAATGATTTATGCTTTCAAAGTTGGCCACAGGGGGCTGTCATCTTGTAACTTTGTTATACATCTTTGTCTGACACTGGCACTGCACATGCTCAGTATGGTCTGTGCTGCTTAGGAATCGTCATAAATAATC
This sequence comes from Xenopus borealis, assembly GCA_024363595.1. Taxonomy (NCBI): domain Eukaryota; kingdom Metazoa; phylum Chordata; class Amphibia; order Anura; family Pipidae; genus Xenopus; species Xenopus borealis. The sequence goes on along the minus strand of CM044446.1, from coordinate 99,518,331 downwards.
AAAAAACAAAGCATGGCTGGTAAGTAAGACAGGGGCTCCCCCTGCTGTTCATAAGTATGATTGTTTCCCTGCCAGAAGTTAGGGACCGTCTGACAATTCCTATCCACAACACTAAATGAATGGAAAATTTCACTGCATACAGTCAGTTTTTTTTTTTATAAAAACGGTACACATTTTTGAATTAAAGTATATTGGAGATAGATTTCTTTTTCATTAAAGAAAGTAAAAATGGGATTTAATTTCTTTGCCTTTCCTTGCCCTTTAAGTCTTATAATCTTGCTTCCGTTTTTTAAACATATCAACTTGTCAAATAACAGGCGGGAGATCTTGTATAGAATAATGTGATGGACTATTTATGACTCTGTGGGTGCAGTAGCTACACCTTCTGTTTGTCTGCCTTGTAGGATGGAGCTTCCAGATGGGTTCTGCCTACCAGTTCCACAGCTGGAGGGTGTTTGTGCTGGTGTGTGCATTCCCCTCTGTGTTTGCTATAGGAGCTCTAACCACCATGCCTGAGAGCCCTCGCTTTTTCTTAGAGGTGAGCAAATATCAGAGAAGGTTGGCTTTACTAAGGTAAACTGATTTGATCGTCTACTGTGAGACTCATTTCTTAAGAGGTCTTCATTCACCTAACATTTATGATATCCATACTTAAGTTTAACCAAGTTATATTTTTGCTCAATACTGATGTAGATCTAGAAGGGCCATGAAGAAATGAAGTTGGGGGTCATAAGTAAAATTTAAACCATCAGCTCATGTAATGCGTTGCTATTTCAGAACGGGAAACATGATGAAGGTTGGATGGTGCTCAAGCAAGTTCATGACACCAATATGAGAGCCAAAGGACACCCTGAGAGAGTGTTTTCCGTGAGTAGAAAAAAAACGACCAATAATGTGGACAAGATTTTTTTCTATATGCATTGTCTGTGCACTCATGCTTGTCAAACCTTGCTACAGTTCATGAGCAGTGTAATTAAATACAATTAGAGTTCTGGCAGTTGATAAAGCCTTACGTAAATGAGGCTGGAAGAAAACGTTTGCTCCTGATCTTCAGACCAGTGCTGGAGATTACAAAAGGATTATGTGAAACATGCAGCCTGTCTGCCCGATAAGTCAACACCCTCCCACTTCTAATTTCATTTGTCTTGAATTAAATATCTCAATTGTCAGCTGAGCTCAACGTCAAGCAAGTTCTTCCTTTTGTAACCCATTCCTGGTCTCCAGAAGAAATAGAAGAAAGAGGTGACAACTGTATTCTTCTCTCTATAGGTTACCCAAATAAAAACTATTAAGCAAGAGGATGAGCTTGTTGAGCTCCAGTCAGACACTGGGACCTTGTACAGACGCTGGTCGATCCGAATGCTCAACTTATCACAACAGGTACAGCATGATGCACATAGGAGGGCCACTTTATAGACAGATACTTAGCACAGGCAGCAGGCAGGAATAGCCCAACCAAGATGTGGTATGAGCATGTCTTTGGCTGTCTCTACAGAGCTATTTTTATTAAGCATTGCCTTCTTGTTGAGCTATGAGTTCATAAATTAACAGAATTTAAGTTTTCTTAAACAAAACAGCTCTAAAAGATGACTTGGTGGCAGATATAGGGTAAACAAATAATATTTATTATAATATTCTGGAGTGACTTTAGGATAGAGATATGTAAGTTTGGAAGAAAAGTTGGGTGCACTTTCCATGGTCAGTCAAGGACGGTACCCATCTGATGGGGAAAAAACAAGATTAACTATTGTTCAATTGTGTGGAGTATCTGAAAGTGTTACTCCATTGCAAAGAAACATTGTAAGGCTTCCAGATGTTTGGTAAGAGGATCTCTTTTACACACATATACATAAATGTACATAAGTGAGGACCACTGGGCTCCATTTCTTTGAAGGCATTTTATTGATTTCTCATTTGCATTGTTCTACCATGTAACTTGTTTTACACACTTGCACTTGACCATTAACATCAGTGAGCATATTTATGTGTTTAAAGGTCTGGGCCAACTTCCATCAGTGTTTTGCCCCAGAATACCGACGCACTACTCTCATGATGATGGCTGTCTGGTTCACTATGTCCTTCAGGTAAGAAAAGAGCAATCCCAATGAAGGAGAGTTTTGATGAATGATAGCATTTAACAGGACACTGCTTTACTTCACGCCTGTTTGGAGTAATTGATTTTTTTAACCCAACAATCTACACAAAATGGCATTGCTGCAAAGGCTCCAGACATAGGTGAAACTGCTGTCTCAGCATTCTCACTAGGGATGCACCGAATCCACTATTTTGGATTCGGCCGAACCCCCGAATCCTTCCCGAAAGATTTGGCCGAATACCGAACCGAATCCTAATTTGCATATGCAAATTATGGGTGGGAAGGGGAAAACATTTTTTACTTCCTTGTTTTGTGCCAAAAAGTCACGTGATTTAGCTCCCTGGCCCTAATTTGCATATGCCAATTAGGATTCGGATTCGGTTCAGCCAGGCAGAAGGATTCGGCCGAATCCGAATCCTGCTGATAAAGGCCAAATCCTGGCCGAATCCCGAACCGAATCCTGGATTCGGTGCATCCCTAATTCTCACTGGCTTCTAGATAATTAACAGCAGACGGTTTCCATAAATGTCATAAACTTATAGGGAGACCTATATGAGTCTATGGCAGAGAATGCCGCTATCCAAAAATACAGTATTAGGATTCACAATGTTTCTTCTCTAGACCAGAGGTTGGGAATTAGGGAGAGCAGAAAAGCGGTCATGAGAACTGGGACACTGCGTCTCACAGAAGAGCATCTCATGATTTCCAGACTGAAAGATTTGGTATTTCCTTCATGGACTGAAAACCTTATTGTCCCATTAGTGGGGCCACCAGACGGGCTTCCCGGGTCGATATCTTGCAGAAAGTCCCGTCGATTGTTGTCGCATCTGTATGTTGATGCGATCCGACCGCCTGTATCTCCTCCATTCTGATCCAATCATTGGGCTCTAGGGCCACGATCGGATCAGCCCAATATTGTCTACCTCAATATGGGCATATTGGGGAGAGACGGGGCCAATGTATAGCCACCATTAGCCTTGTCAGAAGAAGGTAAAAGAGCTCATTATGGGTTCTGGTGGAAATGCTGGAGCCTGCACTCTCTTGCATAACTCAAAAAGCCTGCACAGATCATCATTTAGCAGGCAATAAGAATGGGGCTTACTTGTGCCTTACAACCCCTGGGGCTCTTGCCTTGTGCATCCTGGATGACACACATAGTAGGTGTATGTTAAAGAAAATCTTTTGCCCCTTAAGTATTCTAAGCTGGTGACTGGTGATGCTAGTGCCACATATATTTGCATCTGTGAGATGTAGGCACATCTCCAGAGGGTTCAAAATGCAAAAAATGTACTTTGTGACTTTGCACTTTGTACCTTGCTCCCCGAAAAAGATGAGCCCTAATTTCTCTTTTTGCCATCCGACAGATAACTTCCCACCTACTGAAACACATGGTGGTTAAATAATGTCTGTATTTCCTAATCAAAATTGAACCTTCTCCTCCAAATAACCATTAATTTAAAGTGTCAGTGAAGTAATTAAAATGCCATATTTCCAGTTACTGTCTGGCATTCCTTGGGAGCACATTGAAACAGCAACCGTCAGCTGCTAATGAAATTAGAGTCTTGTGGATGATGCTGGGAGCAATAAATGTATGTAAATAACTGGAACATCTTATTACTGTGACAGCAGAACCATCTGGAAAGCCAGGGCTGATTTTGTTATATATTTGTTAAGCTGCATATCTTGTCCGTAAATTATATTAGGAACCTGGTGGCTACAGTAACATTGAAAGAGGAACCATTGTGGTTGGAGTTGACTCTTGACCCTTCATACAACTGCATGGAAGGATCAAGTCACAGCTCATATTTCTGCAGGGGGAATTGTAAAGGTGGGCAGGTACAGACCAAATTAAAGCTCAGTGCAATACAAATATGGTATAAAGTGTGTAGAGAGATCTACTTTAATCATCAATATACAATTCAAAATAAATGCTAGAAATGGGGTATATTTTTCCTTTATAACTTAAAGGGCAAGGAAAGGCAAATAAATAAAATCCCATTTTTACTTTCTTTAATGAAAAAGAAATCTATCTCCAATATACTTTAATTAAAAAATGTGTACCGTTTTTATAAGAAACCTGACTGTATGCAGTGAAATTCTGCCTTCATTTACTGCTGTGGATAGGAATTGTCAGATGGTCCCTAACTTCTGACAGGGAAAAAATCATACTTATGAACAGCAGGGGGAGCCCCTGTCTTACTTACCAGCCATGCAGAACTGAAGCAGCTTTGTTTTTTTATCATTTATGATGATCCCTAAGAAGCCCAGACCATACTGAGCATGTGTATGTAGTCTAGTCTTGCAAAGATGTATAACAAAGTTACAAGATGACAGCCCCCTGTGGCCAACTTTGAAAGCATAAATCATTTGTTTGATTAGGCTTGTGGTGCAGTAAGTTCATGTTTATGTTTAGTATACAAAATACAGCATTTCTAGCCTTATTCTATTTTAGATTTTCCTTGCCCTTTAAGCAAACTCCCAACACACTGCCATTTAGTGTATAAGTTGCATTTATATTATTTTTGCCAAAGTGCATAACCTGCATTTATCAACATTGAACCTCATTTTCCAGTTATATTCATTATCACCAGTACTTTCTTTTCTATATCACTCAGAAACACTCACAGATATGACTACCCTGGGCACAAATGTAGGGGCCCTCCAGCTGTAGGCAGCAGGCATGTGAGATGACAGGTATTTCGGGCAAGATGAAGACACTGGGGCTCCTTTATCAACACTGAGCAGTTACAGCACCTATAGCAACCTATCAGTGATTAGCTTTTTAAAGTATAAGTAAACCCTCCACTGACTCCCCTCTGTAGGGGGGGGGGTCACTGAATTCCTAACACTTTGTATCTGATCTGATTTGGATCTGATTGGTTTCCCCTCAGTGTAATGCAGGAAATTAACCTTGGCAGGACTTTTATTTGCTCATTGAAATATCATTGAAATACCAGCCATGCAGAACTGAAGCAGCTTTGTTTTTTTATCATTTATGATGATCCCTAAGAAGCCCAGACCATACTGAGCATGTGTATGTAGTCTAGTCTTGCAAAGATGTATAACAAAGTTACAAGATGACAGCCCCCTGTGGCCAACTTTGAAAGCATAAATCATTTGTTTGATTAGGCTTGTGGTGCAGTAAGTTCATGTTTATGTTTAGTATACAAAATACAGCATTTCTACCCTTATTCTATTTTACACGTTCCTTGCCCTTTAACTACACTTAACTGCACTTCATTGCTAAAATTATGAATTCCCAAATCTGTGCTTTTTTTTAAAGCCAATCTCCCCCTAAGTAACCTGTGGGTTTTCACATGGTTTTTGCTTTAACTGATTATGATGCTCTACAGAGTCTGACAAAAACACAGGAATTACAGTATATGGATGAAAGCACAGATAACGTTTTTTGTACCGTGTGTTAGCCCGCTGAAAAAGTCATAGGGTAACGAAGCATAACACAAGTGGTGTAAATAATAATCACAGCAAGCTTTCAGAACATTGCAATTCCTTCTTTAAAGCGGATTACATTATCATCTTCGTTAGCCAATAGCTGAAAGCACAGGGATGCTGAGCCAATACTGAAGGTTTTCCAGAGGATGTTAAAATAATAGAGCTATAAGAATCTGTAAAAGAAAGAAGATTCTTTATATGAATGGAAAAGAGTCAACTGGCCCAAATGGGTTTAGAACAAAATGGAAGTTGTGCAGGCCACAGTGGTAATACTCTCATGGGGGTTATATAATAAAAGGCACTAAGTTTGCCCAGGAGCAGTAACCCTTAGCATCCAATCATCAGGTAGAATTTACCAGTGATCTGTTTAATAGCAAGCACCTGATTACTATGGGTTACTTCTCCTTGGCACGCTTAATGCAGTGCCAGATTTGCAGGGCGGGTGCCCCTATGCCGCGTGGTCCTAGCGCCTGCCAACATACCGTGCGCAGGCACACAAGTGTAGGAGCACCCGGTGCTCCCCGTAGAGTGGCAGCTGGGCTGCATGCTGCCACTAAAAATTTGCCGCCCTAGGCCCGGACCTATGTGGCCTTGCCACAAATCCGGGCATAACGTAGTGCCTTTTATTGCATATAGGGATCAGAGTGCAATGCAGTATTCTAAATGCAACAAGATAGTGGCTAACAAACATGTGTGCATTAAGTTAAACCCCTTCAAATGCCTAGCACATATCTGTCTCTCTCTCTATACACACATGTAACCCATTTTTGGCCACCCCTGGTACATCACAGTATTTCACCAACTTACAGGTCCCGAGTCCCCTTTGTTAGGTGAAAGGGTACTGGGAATTCTTCTTCTCTGGCAGTGCTTCCAACCAATGGGATCCCGGAATGCACCTAAAAATAGTGCCATTACGAATAAAATGACCCACACACTTTATTATATAAAAACCACAACTTTATATAAAGAAAGTGAAATTTAAAGGGTAAGTAAAACAACATTGCATCACACAGTAATGACCCACTCCCATGGGTACTTATGGCAGTCCATTTCCAGGCCCTCCTGACCCGGCAAAGTCCTGCACTACTCCACTGAGTACAATAAGTCCCAAGTAGCATCACAGCCCAAATACCTTAATAGATTCACACAGATGGGTAGACTCATCCAGAGCTGGAGCAGGCATCCACAGCAATGAATCCATTCTATGCACACGTGCAGCTTGTATTATCCTCCATTGTTGAACTACAACACATCCAGCTCCCAACACTCTCCATAGTGTGAGCACGATAACGCTTTTTCTCCTTACATCCAGCTCCCAACGCTATCTATAGCACAAGCACTTAAGACTTCTGCTGAACTACATCTCCCAGCACTCTCCATAGTGCGAGCAAACAAATCTGGCAACCCAGCTCCAAACCCTCCTGGTTGAGCTTACAGGCACTGGAGGATCCTGCCCAGCCTGGGCAGGCTTCTCACTCTCCACTTCAGCCTACATGGTGCCGGTTGTTTTCACTTTCTCCTCAGTGAAATACAGTCAGCAGTAAAACACAGTCTTTAGCAAATCTGGCCGTGAGCACATGGCCATCCCCTTTTATATTTGACCACAGCGACACCTTGTGGCTGCTCTTGGGATCAGCCCTGCTCCACCAATCCCAAGGCTCAGTCCGTGGAAACTCTGGGTAGGAACCCCACTCTCAGCCATGAGTTTCCCTGGAGGAGAAGTTATCCCCTTAAGGTCCCTACACACACATACATACAAAAACTAACTAGGGTCCTTGATGTTACTATAACCTTATAGATTTTGCCTGTCCAAGAAGTCATCAAAACTCCTCTTGAAGTCCTTAAAATGGTAAAGAACTATTTGCACTGCTTTTGTTCTTAAAAGAACATGTCCAGAGAAGTTTCCCAACTGTCTGTCTATATATATCCCCTCACAAGGTTCTCTTCTCCAGAAAAGTCAACCTCAACTTTGACAGCCTCTCCTCATAGTTTAACTAGCAGTTGTCCTAAAATGTTTTTTACTTTTTCATGGTTTCTAAAACAGTTTCTTGTGGCTGCCTCCAAATATAGAGGCCTGGTGACTCCTACAGACACCAGGAGACTTTTGGTTCAACCACTAATCATATCACCCCTGGGAGCCAAATGTACTTTTTGGATGCTAGGAAGAAAATCAGAAATAGTATTGTTTGATTTGCACTGTTACCATATTCAGATTTTCTTTCTAAAGGGAAAAGCTGACACAGCAAACGTCATATATAATGCTATTATTAGAGCATGTACTAATAATGTGTAGTCTAAATCAAGCTTTAGCTCCTTTCTTGAGAAATGTAATTTGCACCTTCTAAAAATATATCCGTTGACATAAAATGAAGAAGAGAAAGAAAATATCAGGCTTGCTGGTTGGTGCATTGTTCATTTCTAGGCATCCAGCCCACACCTACCCAAAGTGTACTCTACGGTAATCTCACAAACTGACCTGAAATTATAACTAAAATGGTTGTGTGAGAAGCGAGGAGCTTATTTAGCATCCAGATTACCACCACTGCAGCTTTCACAGCAATTACGCAGGTTTATAGAGTGTGAAAGCCAGTTTCTCTTTTTTTAGAAGCTGTGACTGCAGGAGCTGTGGCAACTACAGCTCTTGAAAAAAATGGTTGAAAGAAAATGTCTATTCAGATGATTCAAATACAGGGGAAAGTAAGGACTATTATTATGTTTAAATAGTATAATATCTTTTTATTAGTAACATCAAGAGTCATAAATAAATGAACAAATAAACAAACAAATTCCATTACATGACATGACCTCACTTATCTATACTAATGGAATTTATTTGTTTATTTGTTCATTTATTTATGACTCTTGATGTTACTAATATAAAGATATTATACTATTTAAACATAATAATATTCCTTACTTTCCCCTGTATTTGAATCACCTGAATCAATGCAATTTAATTTGGTAAATGAATTAATCAATTGGTTCAAGTAACCTTAATAGGGTGTATAGTGTCTAAATTATGTATATTTATACTTTTACAATTGCACCTATTTAATTATTCGGTCCTCTATCAGGCTCTGCCTTCTCTCAGAGAAAAATCATATACATATGTGTTGTAATTATATATATATATATATGTATATATTTTAACAGTCATTTTGGTTCTGTCCTTTTAAATTTTAAATTTATATTAAAATTATTTTAGCAGTGACTTGAATTGTACAATAAATATTTATGTGAATTTGCAACTATTCATTTAGCACATAAATTATATCTTCCTTTCGTTGTCCAAATTCAGGATTGGGTGTTTCTGCGAAATCTTTAGTGCAGTGGTTCCCAAACTGTTGGGTTGGTGTGGGGGTCTGGAGAAGTGGTAGGGATGGGGGTAGGGTCTAGGGTAAAATTTGGGGAGAATGATTATTTGGTCATCTAGATACGCCTGAAAGCCCAGCTTGAAGGTGAATTTGGGTGTGATTTTAGTGCAGTTCAGGTGATTCGTTAAACTACAGTATAACCCCCATTTTGCATCCCCTTTTTAAAGTTTCCACTCATTTTACATTGTTGTTTTGTGGCCCCATCTATATATTACGCATAATACATTTCCCTGATTTTACATTTTCCGGGATTTTACAAAAATTTTTTCCTGGTCCCTTGAAAAACATAAAATGGGGGTTCTACTGTATGTCCGAAAAGCTGATACACCATTATTTTCCTATGTCTGAAAGTTTCTTATGAACTAGAGCAGTGATCCCCAACCAGTAGCTTGTGAGTAACATGTTGCTCTCCAACCCCTTGGATGTTGCTCCCAGTGGCCTCAAAGCAGGTGATTATTTTTGAATTACTGGCTTAGAGGCAAGTTTTGGTTGTATACAAACCAGGTGTCCTGCCAAACATTCTCTCCTGTAGGCTGCCAGTCCATATAGGGGCTACCAAAAAGCCAATCAGATCTCTTATTTGACATCCACATGGACTTTTTCATGCTTGTGTTGCTCTCCAACTCTTTTTTAAATTTAAATGTGGCTCATGAGCAAAAAAGGTTGGGGACCCCTGAACTAGAGGATTCCTGATCAAAGAATGAATAAAAGGGGGCTTGAAGGAAAAAATTCTAACAACCACAACGTTAGAGGTCAGCCAAACAAAACCATGCTTAGGCTAATGTCAGAAGAGGCACTTTGATGGCAACTACCAACAAACAACACACCCCTCTTCGTCCGACTCCACATGTAACCTATGGGAGAAGCTGTACATGAGGGACAGAAGGACCTCTGTTCAGAAATACTCACATTTCTAAGCAGAAGTCTGTCACCAAATTACTACAGGGAGCTGAAGGGAGGTTTGGAGACTTCAAAGCACGAGGCAACAGATTTTATAGGGGTTTTGCACAGATTGGAATATACATATCTTTTAATCTAGCCATTCCTCAATGAACATTGTATTATTCAACAGAAGAAAAGGGCAGCTCCCATTAATAAATGCACATATGCAGTTGCTTATATATATTGAATGATGTTTCTAAAATTGCTATTTTGTCCTCAGTTACTATGGGCTGACTGTGTGGTTCCCAGACATGATCAAACACCTGCAAAATATCGACTACGCCTCTCGTACAAAGTACTTCCATAATGAGTCTGTAAATAACTTCAACTTCAACTTCACCCTGGAAAACCAGGTCCACAAGAAAGGAGAATACCACAATGACAAGTAAGGCCTGTCATTAACCCTTTTATTTTTCCAACTTTCTTATAATAGGGATAGAGATCATAAGGCGTTGGTTTCACCAGGGAGAAAATGTAGCTTGAATGAAACTCAAAGATAATGGTGAATATTTCTGGAGTTTTTTTGAGAACAGAGTTGTATCATATTAGATATCGTATTAGTCTCATACTACAGAAGAATGCTATTTCCAGTAGCTATTTTAGTCTAATAATGAAGTGGAAACGTTTGTGTAGGACATGTACACATTATCAAACTTTTTTACATTTGTACAAGATGTGGTGCTTTCTAAAGTAACTTGAACGTGTGCTGTTGGGCTCCTATGGGTTCAGTTGGCTGCCATATTAAAGGACAAGATGAAGAATACTTTTTGTTGGAAGGGTATGAGAGATCAAAATTTACACGATGCCCAGCACCAGGCCTACCAAAAGTGATGTCTTCCAGCAGATTTGTGATAGAGTGCATAATCCCTTGTTGTAAATCTTCTCTTCTGAAATGGCAGATATTTCTATGTACAGTGGCAGCTACTCATGAATATTCTGGGCAACTATGAGTAATATTGTACAATGGGCCCTATAAATGGGCAGCCAAAGCAGTTTCAGAAGGGCATAGAGGCTGTGCTCCTCTGAGGCTGCAATAAAACGTCCACATCCTCTACAAAACATTTTATTAATATCAGGTTTAAAGATCAGATCATCTCCTTACTTTGTTCATCCCTGGAATTTGGAACTGTGAGTGACAACACGTCCCCATGAGGGTTCTGAGAATGTTTCACTTCACCATAACAGCTGTTAGTCCGATGATCAGATTCACTCAAGGGTCTCTATCTCTTCCCGGCAGATTCATAGGCCTCAAGCTGAAGTCGGTCATCTTTGAAGATTCCTTGTTCACCGACTGCTACTTTGAGGATATCACCTCCAGTAACACTTTCTTCAAAAACTGCACTTTCATTCGCACAATGTACTACAACACAGGTAATTTATATTTCTCAGCGGGCAGGGCTTTTGGCAACAGCCTTTTACATTCTACATTCATAGCAAATAGCTCCAAACATATGAAATAGAATTCAGCAGAGGAATTTATGAAGGATTATAGAATTAATATTTGAAATCCATGGCTCTATATACAAGAACAGTTAAAAATATGACCAAGCTGAGAGTCCATTGGCTGAAGAATGGTTTAATGAATTTACAGTATATACTTTGCTCTTAAATGGCCACTAGTGATGGGCGAATCTACCCCGTTTCGTTTCGCTTCGCCGAAAAATTGGCGGAAAAAAAAAATCACGAAACTCGACGCGTAGTTTTCGACAAATTTTCAACAAATTTATTAGTCAGCGGCGAATCGCGGGAATTCGCCGCAAATTCACCCCTGGCGAATAAATTTGCCCATCACTAATGGCCACTATAGCCCCCTCACACTAGTCTGTGGCAGGCAACTGAAGAGTGGAGAAAATCTACAGCATCCTACTCGTAATATATCCAGGCACTGACTCTCATGCACATGTTTCTTTGGTTATATTATCTCACGATTCTGATCTGGATTCACAGACCTGTTTGATTACAAGTTCATCAACAGTAAGTTCACCAACAGCACGTTCCTACACAGTAAGGAAGGCTGCCAGCTGGACTTCAGTGATGATATCAACAACGCCTACATGATCTACTTTGTTAGCTTCCTGGGCACCCTCGCAGTCTTGCCTGGCAACATTGTGTCTGCTTTGCTCATGGACAAAGTCGGGCGCCTTCGAATGCTGGGTGAGTTGCTTTTTCATCTGTGCCTGGGTGCACTACAAGTCCAAAAGCGTCTTCCTAGGAAAATGCCTTATTGGTGGTTAGGACAGATGGCAAGTTTATTACCTAGTGGTGTAACTAGATCTAGATAACTTGGGATACTGTCATGAGCAAACAGATTTTTTTATATTTCATTTTGAAATCTGGCATGGGGCTAGACATATTGTCAGTTTACCAGTTGCCCCCAGTCATGTGACTTGTGATCTGATAAACTTCAGTCACTCTTTACTGCTGTACTGCAAGTTGGAGTGATATCACCCCCCTCACTTTCCCCCAGCAGCCTAACAACAGAACAATGGGAAAGTAACCAGCTCCCTAACACAAGATAACAGCTGCCTGGTAGATCTAAGAACAACACTCAATAGTAAAATCCAGGTCCCACTGCGACACATTCAGTTACATTGAGAAGGAAAAACAACAGCCTGCCAGAAAGCAGTTCCCTCCTAAAGTGCTGGCTCTTTCTGAAAGTACATGACCAGGCAAAATGACCTGAGATGCACCTACACACCAATATTACAACTAAAAAAATACACTTGCTGGTTCATGAATTAAATGTTATATTGTAGAGTGAATTATTTGCAGTGTGAATAGTGTAATTTAGGCTTAATAAGAAATACATCATAAAAATCATGACAGAATCCCATTAATGGGCCCCCCCAGAAAAATGACGTTTACTAGTTTTACCAATATTTATTGAAATTGTAGATTAGTTAGGGCCTCATGGGACCCAATATATCCTGGGCCCCCCTGCAGCCACAGGGTCTGCTTCCTCTGTAGTTACACTCCTGCTGAACACCAAAACTTAGATTCAGTTGCTATTCATTCACTTTCTGCTAAGAATGAATTACAACTCCCACTCTGCTGCTCAGAAGCAGAACTTAATGTAATTCATTTGCTTAAATAATTCACAAAAGATTCTGTTGTGGGACCACAACAACCATCTTTAACACATTTAGACAGACTAAACTTAATAAGGGAGGAAACATCCTCTAGTCTAGTTGAATGATTGCCCTTGGCTTGAGGTTCATTTACTAAAAAAAAGACAAAGGTACAAAGAACCAGGTTTTTTCTGTTCACCGTACACCTTGAACTCGGCGTTAGTTGCATCAACATCTCCATCGGGCAATCAATGGTGAACAACCCACCATTTAAGGAATAAAAGGTGGGCAGCTCATGGGAATCCACATAAACTTATGTTAAGTTCATGGCGTCCTTACACTGGAGAGCTCTGCGCCAGATACACTATCAATAGTGAAGTGAGCACAAGCAGCTGCTCTGGATCATAGCAATTGCTATGAGTGTTAAACATTAGAGACCATTGCACTTGCTCCTAGCATTAATACAAACTTTAGCACATCTCTGTGGGGTTTAGATATGTTCCAGCATCTGGTGGCTTCTGTAAGTGGTATAGACCTACATCATTCTGCCTGCTTTCTATTCCCAGCTGGCTCCAGTGTTATGTCTTGCATCAGCTGCTTTTTCCTGTTCTTCGGCAACAGTGAGTCGGCCATGATTGCCTTGCTCTGCCTTTTCGGAGGGGTCAGCATTGCCTCTTGGAATGCCCTGGATGTCCTGACTGTGGAGCTCTATCCTTCTGATAAGAGGTAAAAGCAACTGCTAATTGGTTGGTAGGAGACAGAATCAGAAACATATATTTAATGGTAGAACATGCTAGTGTTTTGTTCAGTTTATGCCACTTATCAAGACTATTTTAAGTTACTTACTCCTCCTGCTGAAGGCTCAGGGCTTGTGCAACTGGGCCTCCCATCAAAACTCCTGCTGGTTAATCCTGGATTCTTTAGATTTGGTTGCAGGTTACTGAATCAGGTCAATGTTTCCCCTTGTTAATCTATAATTCCTAAAGTGCATTGAGAAATCGTTGATTGTGTTTGCTTAACACACTAATATAGACAGTATTGATGATATGAAGAGTCTTTTTTTCAAACAGAGGACTTATTTTTTTAAAAGGTTTAAATTAACCTATAAACCCCTATTTATGAACAACTAAAAAGTACTTTGCGCTTATGACATAAATTTCAATGTTGATTTTTTATTCAGATATATGTGAAATCTCACAACGGTATAATGAGCTACTTGTATAGTTGTGCTCATAAGTTTACATACCCTGACAGAATTTATGATTTCTAAACCATTTTTCAGAGAATATGAATGATAACACAAAAACTTTTCTTTCACTCGTGGTTAGTGGTTGGCTGAAGCCATTTATTGTCAGACAACTGTGTTTACTCTTTTTAAATCATAATCACTACACAAACTACCCAAATGACCCTGATCAAAAGTTTACATACCCCATTGATTTGGCCTGATAACATGCACACAACTTGACACAAAAGGGTTAGAATGGCTATTAAAGGTAACCATCTTCACCTGTGATCTGTTTGCTTGTAAGTAGTGGGTGTGTATAAAAGGGCAATGACTTTCTGGACTCCTGACAGACCCTTGTATCTTTCATCCAGTGCTGCACTCATGATTTTTATTGGATTCTAAGTCATGAGGAAAGCAAAAGAATTGTCAAAGGCTCTGTGGGAAAAGGTAGTTGAACTCTATAAATCAGGAAAGGGATATAAGAAAATATCAAAGGAATTGAGAATGCCAATCAGTGGTGTTCAAACTCTTATTAAGAAGTGGAGAATTAGGGGTTCTGTTGAAACCAAACCAAATAAAACTAAAATTTCAGCCACAACTGCCAGAAAAAATTTTGGGATGCAAGGAAAACCCACAAAAAACAGGTGAAATACAGGACTGAAAAAATGTAGTGTGGCTGCTTCAAGATGCACAATAAGGAGGCACTCGAAGAAAGATGGGCTGCATGGTGGAGTTGCCAGAAGTAAGCCATTACTACACAAATGCCACAAAGTATCCCACTTACAATATTCCAAACAGCACAGAGACAACACTCAAACCTTCTGGCACAAAGTCATTTGAAGTGATGAGACTAAAATTTTACTTTTTTGCCACAAACATAAATACTACATTTGGAGAGGAGTCAGCAAGTTCTATGATGAAAGGTACATCATTCCTACTGTGAAACATGGTGGTGGATCGCTGATGTTTTGGGGATGTGTGAGCTACAAAGGCACAGGAAATTTGGTCAGAATTGATGGCAAAATGACTTCATTAAGTTATCAAAAAATACTGGAGGAAAATTTGCTCTCATCAGCCCGGAAGCTGCGCATGGGACGTACTTGGACATTCCAACATGACAATGATCCAAAACACAAGGCCAAGTCGACCTGTCATTGGCTACAGCAAAATAAAGTGAATGTTCTGGAGTGGCCTCTCAGTCTCCTGACCTCAATATCATTGAGCCTCTCTGGGGAGACCCCAAACGTGCAGTTCATACAAGACAGACCAAGAATTTATGGGAACTGGAGGCTTTTTGCCAGGAAGAATGGGCAGCTTTACCATCTGAGAAGATAAAGAGCCTCATCCACAACTACCACAAAAGACTTCAAGCTGTCATTGATGTTAAAGGGGGCAATACACGGTATTAAGAACTGGGGTATGTAAACTTTTGATCAGGGTCATTTGGGTAGTTTGTGTAGTGATTATGATTTAAAAAGAGTAAACACAGTTGTTTGACAATTAATGGCTTCAGCCAACCACTAACCACGAGTGAAAGAAATGTTTTTGTGTTATCATTCATATTCTCTGAAAATGGTTAAGAAATCATAAATTCTGCCAGGGTGTGTAAACTTATGAGCACAACTGTATATCCAGGCCTGTACAATAGACAGAAGGAACATTATAACAAATATAACACACATATATAAGGTCTCATTTAAGACTGCAGCTGTGGTTCTGTTAGTATCAGCAGCAAACGTAAATATAAAGACTCAGCTGGACACACTTGGAAGTGTTTTCAGTGCAGCTGTAATTGATTCATGTTAAAACACAATCACAACTGCGTTTTGATGCATTGGGCACAACTGCCTTGACAACTCCTACTATGCACAGCTGCACTTACGCTGGAAATATGGGGGGAAAGTTGGATCCTGAGTAAAAGATATGGCAACCATAATTGAGCTTTGCACACTGCACTTGTGTATGTAAATGAATCTTATAGACCCCCACCTGCCCAAAAGTTATGCTCCTTGTCTTGACAACTGTAACCTAGTTGATACATGGCTCACTATTGCCATGACTGGAAGTTCTGTGAATGGTCTTGGAAAGGCTAGTGAGCACTTTTTATTTGTGAACTATGCCGCCCCCCTATTATGTCTAAGGGCACCATGTTCCTTAGCACGAATAAGCCATTCTTGGTTAATTATTAATCAGGAGAAACAAGCTCCCTACTGGGCATGTAATGATCAGTCTCAAATCCACTGGTGGAGTCTGAATGAAGGAATGGGGTTGCTGAACTAGTTCAGCAGATTC
This sequence comes from Xenopus borealis, assembly GCA_024363595.1. NCBI lineage: Eukaryota > Metazoa > Chordata > Amphibia > Anura > Pipidae > Xenopus > Xenopus borealis. The sequence goes on along the minus strand of CM044446.1, from coordinate 99,501,879 downwards.
TAGGGATGCAATGAAGTCCAAATAATCAGACCTCTGTCATTGTGTGGCCAAAAAAAAAAAAATATCACATGATTGTAAAGGTTCTGAAATAGTTTGGCCACATACTTGGATTTGGCTAAATCGGAATACTGCTGAAAAAGGCTCAGATTCAGATGAATCTAGGATGTGGTGCACCCCTAGCTTAGTCACAGATGGACAGAACCAATTCAGAACTGAATGGAGTTTTCATAATGTCTGACGTGTGCCATATCAACTAGAAACTATTCCTCTAGACTGGGATTCTGGTTACATTCTTCATCTTAATACAAATTCTGTATTTATATATGGATGGAATACTGGCATTTAGGGAAGCACCAAATATGCGAATTGGGGTCAGGAAGGGAAATCACGTGACTTTTTGTCACAAAACAAGGAAGTACATTTTTTCTACTTTTTCCCCTTCCTGCCCCTAATCTTTATATTATATATATATTTATAGGGAAAATTCCTATATTCATGTATTGTTTTTCATCTCCTCCCATTTTAGGACAACTGCCTTTGGATTCTTGAATGCCCTCTGCAAATTAGCTGCTGTCCTGGGAATCAGCATTTTTACTTCATTTGTTGGTGTAGCCAAAGCCGTGCCCATCTTGTTGGCATCTGCAGCATTGGCGGTGGGTAGCTTTCTAGCCCTCAAACTACCGGAGACCCGAGGTCAAGTACTTCAGTGAGACACACCCAAACAGATAACATATGTAGGCACTGTGAAATGTCTTATTTTTTCTTTTTTGTGGGGCCCGGCCCGATTCCTCCTCTCCCCTGAGATATTAATACGGTAATATGAATGAGTGTTAGATAGAGTGCTTTCAAGAGAACAGAAGGCTGAAATTGTTTGCACTATTGCTAGTCTTGGGAGTATTTTCAAGGATTTGTTTGTGTTTGAGGTGGTTTAAGATAATCAGCATTGTAATTGTAAGAAAGAGGGGGATTGAGGCTTCACACTTACCCTTGTTTCTGAGAACATTGACTGGAAGATTCTTGAGGTTTATGAAAAAAAAAACTTTTATCATCTGAACAAAAAGCAATGGTCTGTACATACAGGTGGAAACTACTACTGACATATGGCAAAAAATGATCTACTTTTGCTATTGAATTAAAAGGGGAAGTTCACCTTTAAGTACAACTGTAGTATGTTATAGATAGACCTATTCAAAGCACATCTTCAATTGGTATTCATTGTTTTTTAATGGTTAGGCTTTTTATTTTGGCCTTCAACCTAAAAATGCTGTTGGGGTCACCAAAAACCATCTTTCCAACTGCTGCCAGGCTGCAAGGGCTACAGCATCACAGATAGCTCTTAAATTTCTAAGCTTGAGAAACACATAGGGGCAAATTTACTATTATTCCCCAAAAATAATTAGTTTCTATCCAATATTCAATTAGCATTCGATTTTCGAATGTTAATCGAATAGTTCTAGGCTACCTTTTATTCGATATTCGATCATTCGACGATCGAATACAAATCTATTCGATCAGTCGAATAAATCATTCGACTGAACTAATAAATCATTCAATTATTCAAATGATTCGTACAATTCGAACGATCGAACACTTCGATCGTAGGAATCCTATTAGATCAGGACTTAGTCTCAGAAGCCTATGGGAGTGCTCCCATAGGCTTCTATTGCAATTCGGTAGGTCCAATCTGGCGAAGTAGCCAATTGAATAAACTTTAAAAATAAAATCCTTTGCTGGTCGAATGATCGAATATTCGTCCATTCGACTCTATTCTAATGTATTCGATCGTTCGACCATTCCCTATTCGATGATCGAATATGCCAAAATTCACATATTCGACCAGACGAAGAAATCCTACGTTCGAAATTCGATCGAACTTCGAATCCTTCACGTGAATTTAGTAAATCGGCCCCATAATGTAAAATGGAAATAACTCAAAATCTGCCACAAATTTTAAAATGAAGACCACTTGCAAATTGTCTTAGAACAAATAACACTGCTTACATCATACCAAGGGGGTTATTTATCAAAATCTGAATGGTAAAAACTTGAAAAATGCAAGTTTTTTTTTACTTTAAAATCCAAATTTTTTGAGAAACCTGAATTTTTCAAGATTTAATATACCTGAGGTTGCAAAAGTTAGAATTTCGAAAATCCTCTATCTTCAACCTGTGGAAGTCAATGGAAGTTAATCTTAAATTTGGAGATATTATTTCCTGCGCTGGGGTTTGTACAATAATCCAAACATTTTGGATTTTCAAGGCGATTTCACAAAAAATTCTTACTTTCCAGGCGTCAAATCTGAAAAAATCAGATTTTTCACAAAACAAACAAAAAAAGTTGCAGTTTCTGTCTATCCGGTTTCTCATGTTTTTTAAAATAATAAAGGTCAAATCTTGGATTCTCGTTTGGTTGGACTTCTTTTATTTAAATAATCAGAAAAATTTGGATTTTGATAAACAACCCCCCAAAAGTCGATTTTATGGTGAACTTCCTCTTTAAAGCTCCAAACAACTTTTCACCAGTTATTGTTTGCAATTGCACAGGACTACTTTCCTATTTCCCCTATACAATGGCTCCTTCCAGATCCCTCACCATCTAGCTTAGTCTTACCTTGCTGTGCTGAATAAGAACCAACCCAGAGTTTCCAGCCCATAGTGCAGATATGCAGAAAATAAAAGGTAGAGCTGAAATATGGGATATAATTCAGTAGCTCAATGCACTATAACTGGTCAAAGGACTGTTATGGGTCTTTGATTTCCCTTTAAAAGATAAATTACTACCAGTTGTAGAACCAATGAAAATAAGCAGTAACTGCATATAAATATCAAACCAAAGTCAATACTTACACTACACAAAAGTTCTATTACATAGAAGTTGTGGCCATAAGTAGTTATATAAATTCAGACAGGTCTTTTAAAGTGGGGCAATATGCTTTTGCAGTGCACTTAGAACATATTCACTAGGTATCATACATTTTTCAATGTGCAATGATTCTATCAGTGGCACCTATTATACAGTTATACAGTTGTATTCCCACTGCAACATGTCTTTTCGTGGCCAATGTGTAGTGGCAATTATAAACGTAAAAACACCAGAAAGCAGTCAAACATTCCTTTAAACGAGGGCACAGTTGAATAGACCTCTTTTTAATCGAGAGATTTGTCAAATTTCCTTAAAAGCACAAAGCAAGTGAAGAGGAGGTCTGAGATGATTAACAAACCTACTTCTTTGGTTTCAGCACATAAACAAGATAAAATTATTTTTTTTAACCAACTGCCATACTTTATAAAATAAATAATTGCACAAATTTCTATAAAAAAAATGTTGATCAGGTTTAAAACCATATCCTGGATACAGGGAGATGTTAATTATAAAATATTCCGTTATCGTGCCATGGAAGCCTATTAGTTCCTGGATGAGGAACGGCAACGTCTTCAGTTGTTGTGAAAATACATCTCCCACTTTCTTCACCAGGGAACACATTGGGGTTTGTATTTCTGCAAGACCTGGAAGGCCTCAGCTTCAATACCCTTTATTTTAGCCAGAATCTGTTAACAGGCCTTGATAGCTTAAGCTAGATTTACACGGGCTGGTCATATCTTCAGTCCCTTTTCCAAAAATTGGATCTCAAGTAGATTACTGTCGGCCCAGAGGCCATGTACAGCATCATGGATGCCTATGGATTTTCACGTTGGTTTTGTGAATATCTGCCTCCAGCTGTTAAGAAACTACAAGTCCCACAATGCATTTGCCTGACTGTGGCTGTCAGACTCCTTCATTGCATTGTGGGACTTGTAGTTCCTTAACAGCTGGAATATAACCGGTATAACCAGTCTGCATCCAATATTTGCCTATGTCTTTCATTGGGAAGAGTTCCTTTAAAGAATTTTCCTTAAAGCCCCCCAGTCTTAAAGGGGGACCACAAAATCTGCTTGTTAAAATAGTTTGTTTAGTAGAAGGCCCTTTGCATTTAACAACTAAAAGCAACTGGTAGGATAATATGTATTGTCTTTAAAAACATATCACATTATAACTTGATATAAATCCAAGAACCCCTGCTAAATCAAGCCAGTTCAACACAATTTGGCGTTTCTTTCGTGTGGTCTTAAACTAAATAATTTATAGAACATATCTCTGTTAATTTACATTCTTTAGTCCTTAGAACAACTCTGCGTACTTGAAAGTGCCATTTTCTGGTCCTGCAAATTTAACAACAGGCAGTGAATTATGTGGAAAAACCCTGCCGCATATTGTAAGAACACACACTGATCAAAGAATAGAATTATAATATAATATGTTTATATGATAAATAGGGAAGACTGCCATTTTGTGTACAGTATTGTATATACATATTTATTCATTATATATTGGGGGGTTGAGTGGGGAATTGCAGGCTAATGAAAATGAATAATCAAATTAGTCATTCTAGAAAAGCCTTTATTATCGCTTACATAGAAAATATTGAACATATCTTTAAAAAGTGTGCAAATATATTGCGATTTTAAGCACAGGGGACCCTACTTTAGACATTTATTTGGATGCCTTGAAACAGAAGACAAATAGAAACAACCAAGAAGCACCAACTGAAATGTTGGGTGGAACTTTGCCCAGTCAACGCTTCTGTAGAACAATCTAAGGCTACAACAGAAGGATCTTTGCTTGGCAAGTTTCCATTGGCTCTGGACCTTACAGCCAATGGAGGTTGGAATGCCTTTTAAGAACTTGTCTCATGTCAAGATGTCACATATGAATACAAATCTGCTGGAATGTGGTCTTAGGTTTTATACAATTGAACTTATTTTACCTGAAACAGCCATTAAGTAGTCGCTGATGGATAAAATGACCAATCTGTTTTAGAATATGAGAAATTTTAGGTGTTAAAAATAAGTTTACAGCAGAAAAGAACTGTTGTTAGTTTTAAGCATAATTATGTACTGATTTGTACAGAAATGTAAACAATTTAAAAAATGAGAAATCAAATTATTTTTAAATGGTAGAAAATAGGCATTATGTATTGATGCGCTGTCTTGCATCATTGTTTGGTAGTTAGACTTACCAAATTGAATTGCGTGTATTCCAAAAACGACCTTCTTTAGATCTCTTAGATCACCTTCAGTAGTTCACACCAGTAGATATCGTAATGTCTTAAAGAAAATAAAGATTATTGCAAGAGATATGCTTTAGGTTTTGTTACCAAGTTCTTTATTTAAATTTAATTTCCTTCAGAAAAAAAACAGAAGAAAGGAGGTAATTCAAAATGGTAAGTCATGCGTAGATGCCAAACCACTTCTAGTGGTTAATAAAAGTATCACCGAGCACATGAAAACTGGTATCAAAACTGGTGGATAATAAACAGATGCCAAACAGTTCTAGAGCCGAGGTCAACAAAGTATCTATAAGAACAATAAAGCTGTAATTTCAAAATGGCAAATCATTAGGCATCAAACAGCTTCCCTTGCCGAGGTCCATATGCTGTATTCTGAGGCCAAACTTTAATGAAAATCAAATTATATGGTAGGGGTTACATTATTCAATATACATTATATGGCTTAAAGTATGTGAACACCTGCCCAATATCTCATTCCAAGACCAAGGGTTCCTCTCTTTGCTACTAAAAGACTCTCTAACCAATGTTTTTGCCATAATGGTTGCAGAATTGTCAACAATGTGATTTTATGACATAGTCACACCAACAGCTGGTTAATTAGCCAATTCCATTTGGAAAACTCTGGATATTTAATATATAAACTTCTTGATCCATCGAGGAATGCACTAATGCAGTAGCAGACAATTCTGAAATTTATATTATGCACAGATTATTCCAAAAGTATTTTTCTAATGCTCTAGGGTTTCCCGACAACCCATTTACCATTTAACAGTATAAACGTGTTACTTTTCTAGCAGGACAATCCCTCTCATTTGAGCAATACAGTTACTTTCTGGTTACCTAAATGCTTTGCAAATGCTACAGAATGTAGTATAAGCGCAGTACTTCTGCCATTAGACTTAAGTCAGGGCAGTTATAGAGATAAGCACACACACACACACACACCTTTAGACTGGAGTTTATTTTGCCAATAATGGGGAAACTTTGCATACTGATATATTTCATTACTAGTGCTGCCACTAAACTCCCCTCAGCTGACGTACACTCCATGTAATTTACCTTGGTGGAGACATTCTTCATAGACATGTTCAAGGCAATGTCCCTGTCCTTTAAAAGTCAACCCAGGTAAATAACACGGCTGTTACACATTATATAACAACACCTTAAAGGAGTCATTATAGAATTTAGCCTCCGACCAACCCATATATTACTAAAATATCTCTGGTGTGAACTGTTTTTGTTAGTTGTGGCTACATTTTCAGGCTGTATTCCTTATTATGTAAACGGCCTGCAATACGGTACATTCCATCCATTACAAAGATCAATGTGTTGCTTAATGAAATTGCACGGTAGGAAATAGAACTCTGCAATTAACCAGACAAACATTGTAGTTAAATCCATAGGTTATACAATAGATGCAATAGCAAAAAATAACATCATAAGTTATAATTCATTTAGGATCAATAGGATTAATGAGTTTTATACTGGGCCATCACTTTGCGCTCATGTGTTTGGCTTTACAGTACGCCGTTCTTTACTATTAACCTTGCAGATACAAGGAGTGTATGCAAATTCTGTCTAAAATATGGAATATTGTGGCTTTTAGTTATTCACCTGTGAGTGAGCCAGCAAGCACACAATCCTTCAAGATTAAATCCCCCCCTCCAGACAAAATAGTAGGAGGTGGGAGGAAACGAGAACTGGTTGCTTTCACAGGACTTCAAGCGACTGAACTGTAAAATGCTAAAAAAGTTCAAAATGGACTCCATGCAGTCATTGCCGGCTTGTCATGAACAACATTGTGACAATCACTTTGTGTGCCGTGTATACGTCACTTGTCATTTATTGCCAAATATTTTATACTTTATTTTTTTTTTCTCTTTCGTCTATCTGGTGTATGAACTTGTTCTACAATAACTGATGCAATAGTTTTAGATGTTTGAAGTATGATATGTAATAGCGACAGAGGTAAGCAGGTCGGAAGTCTGTTATATAAGCTGATATAGGCTACGTTAATGGTTGGGATGCTATTTCCTTATATCATCCTTTCAATAAAAAAGTAAAGGTTTCCTCAATAAGCTTTCCTAGAATTCATAAAAGCAGGTTGGTTCATTCAGTGCCTGCATTTGTATTGTTCATTTATCCAATGCCTTCTCCTCTACAAACAGGGTTTTACACAATTTATAGAATTTTGCAGACCAAAGATACTTTATGTGAGTGAGTTGCAAAGTGGTTAAGGTTGAAAAACCCCATCCATCAAGCTTAATATTGTGATTCTTTAAATCCTACCCCAACTTCTAAGTGTTCCACTTAAGGTGAAGGAAGGTGAACGTGCAGCAGAGGATTTCTGTACTGGATAACGTTTTTTTTTTTATAGGCTTTTATTTTATGCAATACACAGGAATTAGTTATAGGAATTAGTTATAGGTTTAGGTCACACTTAGGGGCAAATTTACTATTATTCCCCCAAAAAAATTAGTTTCTATTCGATATTCGATTAGCATTCGATTTTCGAATGTTAATCGAATAGTTCTAGGCTACCTTTTATTCGATATTCGATCATTCGACAATCGAATACAAATTTATTTGATCAGTCGAATAAATCATTCGACTGAACGAATAAATCATTCGATCATTTGAATGATTCGTACGATTCGAACGATCGAAGACTTCGATTGTACGAATCCTATTCGATCAGCCTCAGAGTGCTCCCATAGGCTTCTATTGCAATTCGGTAGGTCCAATCTGCCAAATTAGGCAATCGAATAAACTTTAGAATTTAAATCCTTCGCTGGTGGAATGATCGAATGTTCGTCCATTCGACTCTATTCGAATGTATTCGATCGTTCGACCATTCCCTATTCGATGATCGAATATGCCAAAATTCACATATTCGACCAAACAAATAAATCCTACGTTCGAAATTCGATCGGACTTCGAATCCTTCACGTGAATATAGTAAATCGGCCCCTTAGCATAGCAGAATGATAAAAAATATATAAAAGCCTGTGGAGTATCGTCAAATGTTACCCTTCAATCTAAACTCCCCTTCCTCTTCCAGTACCACAACCATTACTTTAAGATCAATTACAGTTACAAGAAAAAGAATGCAGAGGTCTATTAAAAGGAAATTCAAATATCAGTCAGTACATAATACTAGTATATTACAGGATCAAGGAGAACATGAGAGCATCGTTGGGGAAAACAACATGTAAAATTGAGCTAAGTTTAGTGTCTTCGAGACATAGGGGCTGATTTCAGAACAAGTTAAGGTCCTGTCAGGTCGATGACTTGTTGATGTCGTCTTTGCCGCGTCAGCCTGTATCTCTGTCATAATGATCTGATCATTTGGCCCAAGAAACATCTGCTTCTTTGGTGCCTTTTTCAAAATTAGCCACAATTCAACATAGTCGATAGTCGACAAAAGAAATGCAAGCATCTCTACGTGAATCCAAGTTAATTTCTCCAGCCGTTTTGCATATAGGCCGCCAGCTCCTGACAGATTTTTCCGACCTCCTTATCTCTGTGTCCGATAAATATTTTTCTTGTTCTTTACCCAATCCTCTCGTCGTACTTGGTCCTCACATACGTAACAATGTCTGTTTGCAAACTGTACTGTGCTGTAGTTTAGATGTTTGTAAAAAACAAAAAAACTAAAAAATATCAAAGGTCTAAGAAACTACAAATGTTGTCCTGCAAATGATCCATTTGTCTATATATAATATATAAATATATGAAACAAAAAAATTGCTATATGAGAGGTATTTTATTGTTATGCTGATATGGTGCTGTGAAAGGTTTGTGTGAAAATCCATGTTCCCTGGAAAGGGCAATTTCCAGAGAGAGCAACAATGTCAATAAAATAAATGTAAACCCATGTGTAATGATGAGTGTCATGGTGAATCAATATGAAGCTTCCAATCAACCTCACCAGCATGGAAAGCACATGGTAAGGAGCTGCACACCCATAAGGGCTAGGCCAGACGGGGAGATTCGGGGGAAATTTGTCGCCTGGCGACTTCTCGCCACGACTTCTCGCCCCCGAACCTCCCCGAATAGCCAGGCACCCACGCGCACCGACATAGCTGAAGAACGCCGGCGCGTGTTCACACGGAGCGGCGCGATTTTTCAAATCGCTCCAAATTGCCTGGCGAGGCAATTTGGAGCGATTTAAAAAATCGTCAGGCGACAAATTTCCCCCGAATCTCTCCGTCTGGCCTTAGCCTTAAAGTGGTGACTTCTATGAATTTGAAATGGAAGTTGCATCCATTGTATTGCATTGAAGTCAGTATACAAATTCTAACAGTAACAGTCACCTCAAAATTTTGGTACATTACAATTTTGGGACATACGGAAGCTCACCCAATCTAAAGGTTAGATATTATATGCATGTTGGAAAATATGAGTTCCAAACTCTGGTAAAGCTCAAGTGAACTCCATGTTACTCACAAGAATGAGATGTGATACTATAATAGCAAGTACATACATATTATTTTGAATATCAAATGTGAATATACAGTATTGTATTTGATCATAGGTCCATGGTGAGACCAACTCAATATTGTGTTCGGGGTTTGTTTTGGAGGCCCAATTCACAGACTTACAAAAACAAGAAGTAAAGATGATGATCTAAATAACAAGTAAAATATTTCAACACTCTTTTATATGCAGAGAGAATTGAGCAAAGCGATATGATCCAATCATTAAAATTTATTAATGGATAAGTGGAGTTCAGGAACCAAATAATTGCTAGAAGCTACAGAACATACAGAAAAGGTGAGGGAATAGTCTTCCAGTTGAGGTTGACATAGCTAATTTGTGCAGAGTAGGGAAAAGGAAAAACGAACCTGGTTAGGGTGAGAAGGACTGAAAGGAGTCAAAAAGCCCTTCACAAGCAATGACATGCAAAGTGAAACCTTCTGAAATCAGAAGGTATTTACTTGTCTCATGCCATACACATAGCATTGCCTAGATACCAAAAATGAGAGTTTTAATCCTCCCATAAGGCATCATGGGCAGAGACATGCAAATCACTCATTTATGTCCCGTTAGCCAACTATGCATGCAGAATTGCTGTTTTATAGCACAGATTAAGCCTAATGGCTCAGAGCCATATATCCAAACTTGCAGACAACCAGTTAAAATCTTGTTAGATTGCATCAGTGCAAGATATTGGAATATGGCTTCCGATGGTAGGACTTGGAGAGTAGGGATACAGAAAAAAACGAACCTGGTTAGGGTGAGAAGGACTGAAAGGAGCCAAAAAGCCCTTCACAAGCAATTACATGTAAAGTGAAGCCTTCTGAAATCAGAAGGTATTTACTTGTCTCGTGCCATACACATAGCATTGCCTAGATACCAAAAATGAGAGTTTTAAATCTCCCATAAGGCATCATGGGCGGAGACATGTAAATCACTCCTTTAGATCCCTTTGGCCAACTGTGCATCCAGAACCACTGGTTTATAGCACAGATGCATGCTAATGGTTTAGAGCCACATATCCAAACTTGCAGACTTCTTCTGAGCCTAATGAAGTTGTGATTAAATGACAGTTTGAGATGCACCGTTATTTGCCACATTTCAACCATTATACAGAAGCACACTGAAGAGTCTCTTGCAGAAAATGTTTCTAGTTATTATGATACCTAATGGCCATTCAACACGTTCTATATTCTGTAATTCTCAGTGTGTATTACCCATCACTTACAGAGGAGCATTTCTTTATGTGTTACTGGTGGATGCATACAGCACAGTTATGGGATACTGGAGCATTCCCAAATGATGCTGGGCTCATACATACTTGCATCTTAATATAACCACTTTCACACTGGACAGGGTGCAATGCTCTTAAAGGATGGATCAGATATGTGTGGTGTTGGCAAAGAATCCAACCATAACCTGCCATCTTCTGATCCAGAGAGCCATCATTATTTAAATATCTGCGCAGACCCAGCCATCACCAGAGGTAGCAGGGGTGAGTATATAAACAAGCTGACGGCAGGCAGCCTCTGGAGAAATAGGTGGACAATGTTGTCACAAGCAGTAGAGTTCTGCATCTTGTCAGGTACCCGCAATATGATTGGGACTCAGGCGGATTTTTCTTCATTTGCCACAGTGTGCGGGTGGCCAACGGGTACATGATCCTCTGCAGTGTGTGTGTGTGTGGGGGGGGGGGGTACAGGTGACCAGTCTAGGGGAGCAGCTGATTGAATTGAATTGTCCTAATGGTAAAAAACAGCTGACATTACATCATTTCTGGTCAACGTGACGTCACTTCCTGTCAAAGTAGCGAGCACTATGGGGAACAGTCGGGTGAAAATCCATAGTGTTGCAAAGCAGGGTAAGAAGGTCCAGGTCAGGCTTGGGGAAAATTGGTATGCTTTAGGTGCCAGTTTTAAAAAACAGACCCATGTAAATCTCTTAACAGGCTGGCTGTGGGAAGAGTTTGCAGTAGACCCACAAAAGATGTGTGCCTGTGGGTTTTTGGCCTGACTGCACATCACTGGCTGTTATCTTCTTCAACAATACCTACCTTCCCCCCCCCCCCAGTTCAAGGTGAACTGAGAATTCAGGACAAGGATAACTGCAACATGTAAGATTGGCTTATAGGTAGTATATGAACAAAATACACAGAAATCTCTATCAACATATAATGACTTAATTTCTATATTTGACGGTAGCACCATAATCACTTTAACCCCCTGTTGACCATCACAAGAATCGACAGAAGTGCCATTTCTCTGGATCAGTTTGGTACACCGCCCAAGGCTGGTCGCAAACACGTTAATCTAACAATTTTCATCTGGAAAAAAAAAAAAAACAGAAAATGTCAACTGTAGTTATCAGGTGTAGAAGCTTCAATAAAAGGCACATCTACACCTGAGTGCCATGTTTCTTGATCATATCATGGTCTAGCTTTTAGCTGCCCATTGTCAGTGGGGCCTATCAGCTCCCAGCGGGGAGAAGTCAGGACCAAGGAGGCAGCTGAAGGGTTAAAGTCCAGAACAAAGTACAGGCAGGGTTCAGCCAATAATCAAGGTCAAATCCAGGCAAGTATCAAGGTCGAGTACAAGCAGGGGTCAAAGTCCAGGAATCAATAGTAGAAGTAATAATAGAGCACCCATGAATGTATATAACAAAACCTATACTTGGGCACTGAACCCGAGTCCTGAACGTCCATTTATATTTTGAATTTGGCACCATTAGGGCGCAGACGCCGTGACGCACCTGTTGCGGAGCTGTGAGTCATCATCGCGCTGGCGCCTCTACCCAAGTGGTGACTATGGCCGCCGCCATTTTGGGAGCAAAGCCGGAAGAACGAGACGTGCCAGTGCCACCCAGAGCTCCTGGAAAGGCTCCGGGCAGCGTTCGTGACACCCATGCAGGCTGGACTTTTGTAGATGGTGGCTTTTTCCTCCCATTGTTAAGGTGTTTTGGCTTGGATGGACAAGGCATGAGCAGGACCAGCTAACTAGTCCTTCAGCAGTTCTTCACCAGTCTATGCCTCTGGATCAAAGACTTGCCGAGGAATCTCTCAGAGACTACCACCACCTTAAATTGCGTTTTGGAGCACTTGGCACTGCATGCATGTAGCTCTCATTCAGCACCTCCAAGTAGCTGGGCTTCAAGGTCTCGGTCAGTTTGGATCGGATGGCCTTTTCCACCGGCCTCTCCATGAGAAGGTGTGATCTAGAATACGGCAATGCAGCCAAAGTCCAAGATATCCTGCAATGAGTTTGGAGCAAGCGCGAAGGCAGCATCAGAATGAGAAGCTACAGCTACATACGGGAACACACTAGGAAATATCTTTATGTTGTGGGCTCTTTGATGTTTTTAAGCATAATAGAATATGCGAAGAAACGTAACCGCTCCGACTCACCACAGATATGTAGCTAGAATCTAGCAGTCCAAAGCATCCAACCAGGTGCAGGAGTCTCTTAGCATCCCATGCTGTACACAATATAGAGGCAAAAATGGTAGAATTCCGCATACCGGACTGCTTATTTTAAAAACCAAAAACTTTTGGTTTTTACAACAAGCAGTCTGGTATGCGGCATTCTACCATTTTCTTCTCTGCTTTTAAGCATACCTCCCAAATGTCCTGTTTTGAGCAGGACTAGGTTTTCCACTTGGCCTGGCCGGTAAAAATTATGGTTGATCCCAATGTTATTAAAGGAAAACTATACCCCACAAACAATGTAAGTCTCTATAGAAAGATATTGCCTAAAGCAACTTATATGTAAAACCCTGCTTTGTGTAAATAAACCATTTTTCATAATAATATATTTTATTAGTAGCATGTGTCATTGGGTAATCATAAATAGAAAATTGCCATTTTAAAAAATAAGGACAGCCACCTGGGATCGTATGATTCAACGGTGCACACAAACTTACCAAACAAACTATAAAGTTAGGTCACATGAGCCAATTAACAGACAGAGTTCTGTTTTTTGCTTTAACACTTCTTCCTGTTACAGTTAGAGTTGAAATATTTCTGGTCAGGTGATCTCTGAGGCAGCACACAGACCATCATGAAATGGTGGTTCAAGGCAAGAGATGTAAAAGGGCAATATTTACTGAAATATATATTCCAGTTTGTGAAGATTCTTTAATATGCCACTTAATTTGATATAAACTGATCTGTTGCTCAAGTATTCATTTTGGGGGTATAGTTTTCCTTTAATAGGGTAAAAAGATAAATATATAGGAAGGCCAAGCCGGTATTTTTTTTTCCAGAAAAGGTGGTGACCCTGAGCGGGACTAGGGTTGCCACCTGGCCGGTATTTTACCGGCCTGGCCGGTATTTTTGGTGGATGATACCAATGTTATTAATAGGAAAAAAAGATAAATATATAGGAAGGCCGGTATTTTTTTCAAGAAAAGGTGGCAACCCTAAGCGGGACAGTCCTGCTTTCGACAGCTCAACCCGCAGTCCCGCATTTGTACTGAAATGTCACAACTTTCTATTTGATCTCCTGCACTGAACAGCCATAAAAGGATGCAAAGTTTCTAACTTAATTGGCTTTTGGCAGAGAGCCCAGGATAGAGACTTAGACTTTCTATTTCTAAAATGTTGGGAGGTATGTTTTACCAGAGTGACACCCTGAAAATGTGCACCAGCCACCAGGACTGTTCCCCATAGCAACCAACAGGCCAGGACTGGCAATATGTGGGTTAGGGCAAATGCAGATGGGCTGCTATAAGGTCCCATAGAAAGTCAGTATTTAGTGGGCTGGTGGGGACTGTTTGGGCCTCTGTGAGCTGATTGGGCCTCTGTGTACCAGAAATGCCAGGGCCTATTTTGATCCTCAGTCCAGTCCTGGCAACCAATCAGTGCTTTCATTGGTTCAGCCAGCACCAAGGCAGAACAATGAAAGGAAAAATGTGATTGGCTGCAATGGTTTATTTCCCACAGACTATATTATATACATAGTAATGAAACTAAACGATACCATTAGCCAATAAAGCCATGCCTGATTTGTTCTTGCCAGTTTCAGGTCAGAGCGTCCTTCCGCCAGCATGTGCGTCATTAGCTCGTTGGGAAGTGTAGTTCTTAGCGGCTCCAGCTTTCTCTACCTGAAGCGCTACAATGCGACCAATAAACTACAACTCCCAGAATGCCGTTGTCATGAAGCCACTTACTTGAGGTAATACAGCGGCTAGCGTTCCCTTTACCACAGGAGCCGAGTTTAGTAGCAATTCTGTTTATAAGGATCCCGAGTACAGACGCACTTGTAAAACAGGAATGCCGTTTCTTGGGCACAGTACACGCTTTGATTTCGTTCAACAACGTAAAACTAAATCGGCAGCGTCTTAATATTTTTTTTTTATATATATATAATGCCGGCCACCAGGGGACAGGCTTGGTCTTTTATATTAGCTTGGCACTGCTGTTGTGTGGCAGATCTATTGTATAATAGGAAATGTTCCTTTTACATTATCTGGGCTGACACTTTGGTCAGGGCCATTCTACCCTGAAGGGGCAGCAGACATTTTGAATTAACAAAGTTGCAGACACAAGTATTCTAATATTAGGGATTTGTGGTTCCCTTCATGTGAGCATTTATATGAGAAGACAAATTAACTGGGGAGAGAGTTATAGTGAAGTGCGTCTGGTCCTCACATTAGGGATCTGGATAATAACATGACCTAGTTCTCCCATGTTCCATTGGCCTTATAGGCACACGATGGTGTGTATGGGCATTTGGAGTAGCTTATTAGCTATTAGAATTCACCATTTGTACAATAAATATACATATAACTAGGGTTCAGTTGCAGAAATACTGGGGGGTGTGATTGGGCCAGGGCCTGCTAGGGTTGCCACATGGCTGGTATTTTACTGGCTTGGCCGGTATTATTGATGGTTGATCCCAATGTTATTAATAGGAAAAAAGATAAATACTGTATATAGAAAGGACGGTATTTTTTTCAAGAAAAGGTGGCAACCCTAGGGCCCGCACCACTGCTTCAGAGCGGAAGAATGCTGCA